>WSTO01000084.1:0-31736 GCA_019627685.1 Serendipita sp. 399 | reverse complement strand
TGAGATATATATCCTATTCTGAGATTGCGGACTGAGTCCCAAGTGGACCATGTGGTAGCACCTTCGGGCATCGAATCCGCAAATTCGAGGTCTGTCAGCTTGCATGACGAAATAAGCTTACTCATGAATGAGGTGTCCCAGCTGTAACCCCACTTTGCATATGTGAGTCGCCTAAGTCGGGGATATGGTCCTTCTATATAACAAGCTAAGGGGAGTGTGAAATTCTCCCCATTGCCGTGTAGTATTATCTCAATCTCGGCCATTCTAGCTGAGGTAGGCTCCCCAAACAACAGTATTAGCGGCGTGTGGTCCGGATCTTCCCACGGAGGAAAACACTGGGACCGTAGCTTCAGTACTATACGGAGGGGCACGTGCTTCGAGAGAGAAAGCACCGATACCAACTGTGCATTATTCATGCACACAGTGTAGTGACCCGAAGAGAGAACTTTGCCAATATCGCCGCCCACATCCCAGATCTCGCAGGAATCTAGACACTCGTCGTTCGTCACTAGGATATACTTCCAAAGACTCGGCGCCGACAAGGCAATCGTCCTCCATCGAGAGCTGACTAAAGCGAGCTTCCATGGCGTCTCTTTCAACTCAACGTAGGCCTCGAATATGTTCGCCAGTATCTCTACTGGAAGTCTCGCCACGGGGGCCATCAGCGAGCGATGGAAACGAGTACGTCGACTCAGCTGTTCCAAACGTTCTCTAATAGGGGACAAAATGCCCTCTCCGAGAGCATTCATCTCGTTTTTATTTGCTACATGTTGTGCAATGGCTTCTCTTCGTTTTTGCTCCAGGGTTGCCATTTGAGTATATATCGCTCCTATTTGAGCGTCGATTGCGACTACCTCCTCGTTGGCGGCTTGTTCAAGGGCCTGCAAACAGCCGTTGATGAAACCAGCTTTCGCGCTCAGTTGTTGCTCCACGACAGCGGATTCTTGATCGCATTGTGCGATTATTCGTTCGATTCGTGTTGATTCTGGGCTTCTTGCTCTTGTTCTACACAACACATAACTTGAGGAACCAGGAGGCTCCATGTTTTACCGTCTTATCTGGGCAAAACTACGGGTTTAGCCAGCCAGGAGGAGTCATCTGAAGTAAAATAGCCCACCTTTGAAGTCGAGAAGTCTCCTAGGCCAGATATTTCGACCGATTTCTTCTGTTGCCAACACGCACGGATGGAGGCTGGAGTCCAAAAATGAAAACGGGAACTATGTGGAATTAACGTGACCGCATGTTGGAACCATCCCTACGGTACGCAAGGAATATTCGCAACGGTATATACTGTCGAGGATGAGCACTGAATGCCGTTATACGGTTCCTTATTGTGTTCGCCACCAGTCAGAGAAGAGTCGAATGCAGATCTTTACTTGCAGAAGTCTAGAACACGAAGCTTAGTCCTAGTCATAATATGTGAGCTCTAATCAATGAAAGGAGAGGGTAGAAGCTTAGAGAAGTCCTCTTCGAAGCCGTAGAATCGTTCGCGGACGGGCTCGACCGAGTACGTGATTCTTCCCAGTCGCATAGACTTATCGCGGCGTTAAGCAGGTACTCTTATGAGTTCAAAGAGATTATTAAGTATCATAATAGTTATTCTGATTCGCCTCCTTTAATTGTGAGTGGAGGAAGTCGACTTTGGGGATGATAGAGCTGGGTTTGCATATTAACGACATGTGGAGGATAGGATAAGATACCACTTGCAAATTTTCCGTCTCTCAAGCTGCTAAACGCCCGCGATACTGCATTAAATTTTCCTCCGGCTACCCACCGATTGCGACTTACATTCACTTCGGAGAGCACATTAGGTGACGGTTCTTGCTACTATTCCAGCTATTCGATGTATCCCTCGTCGTTGAAATGGTTACATAAGTCTCTACTCCTCGTTCAGTCATTAAGAGACGCAACGTCGGAGTTTCATTCTGATTCCCAGCTTTGGACCCGACCGTGAACCTTGATTCCGGCATAAAGGCCTTTCGTCGAATTTTGGCTCGTAAAGAGTAACCAAAGAAGTCTTTATTTTTCACTTTGAAATCTCGATCACTCAATGAGGACAAGTTAAACATGCTTTCGGCGGTGTACACGTAGCAGGCGATATGGGGAAAATAAACGTAGGAAATGATCAGAAAAACAGAGTAAGGAAGATTTATTGTGACGATTCGTCTTGCGCGGGCAGAGGATCCGATGTGGCTGCGCTTGCCGATGTTGATGGGGCCGTCGAGGTCGCAGATGTCGACAGAGGGGCCGCAGTTGCAGTAGTGATCGTACTTGAGGAAGTTGTTTGGTTCGTAGGAACTGCTACGGCTGCAGCCGCTGATCCATTAGTCGACGTCGTAGCGGCTGTCGCGTTCACTACCTTCTTCTTTTTCCGCCCTCCATCCATGTGCTGCTCCTTGATATGCCGCAGCACGATATCGTTGGAGCTGAAACTCTGCCCGCATACTGACGTCTGGTAGCTAAACGTCCGATCTTCCAGTGTGAAGGACGCGCGGCAGACCAGCACAAAGTCCCGTTCCTTCCTTGTGAAATTCTTCACCTCATCGACGCCATCCAACAGGATTGGCTTTTGGTGGTCGGGAAGCGCCTCGTACGCCCGCTTTTCCGCTGACACCCTCTTCTGCTGCGGGGTGAGATCTTCCCGAGCGGGTCCATAGAGTTCGCTCAACACCCACTGCTCCTCAGCAGTGGTCATCCCGACGGCATTGGGCTGCCGTAACATAGCCTCTCTACCTCTGACCCACTGGGTTAAATCAGATTCGGAGTTGGTGTAGAGGACCTCTTTTGCCCACGAGGGCAGCTTGCCCATAGTCCTCGGGTTCTCATTCTTGCCGGCTACTCTTCCCAGTGGCGATGTGGCGAAGAGAGGCAGTTGAGAGGCCGCGACCACGGGTGCAGACACGAGTGCGGAGATGGGTACTGGCACCTGTGCAGGAGCATGTGTGAGTCCAGGTATGGGCGTAGGTGCGGTTACGGCCGCGAGTACAGGTGTGGAGTTGACTAGTGGCGCCGACGTCGTGGTTGGGACGGGGGCTGGAGTCGGAGCAGGTGCAACAATGGTTGCATGAGCGGGAAGAGAAACCGGTGCTCTAGCTGCAGCTGGCGCAGTGCGCCTTCCAGAGATCGGTTGAGCTGGTGCTGGAGCGGTACGCCGCCTCTGAGTTTGGGTGTGGGGAGGAAGAGGAGCACCAATCGCATGCCGAATGCGCGCCGGGATGGGAGAGCTCACTGCGGCTGGAAACGCCCCCAAATCCGGATCAGGGACCGATAGAGGCGCTCTCTCTCGCTTTGGGAATGCTTCTTTGATCCAGCTTTGAAGCTGGTTGGATTCAACACGGAGAGCATTTGCCAGGGCCTCCCGCCCCTCGGCGTCCAGCATCTCCCCATAGCTCCTTATTTCTCCCATCCCCACGTACTCCGTCGATTTGTCATGCCAGTTTTTCCAGGCCTCGAACATCTCGTCTCGAGCTGATTTTGTCTTTTCAGAATCACTCCCGGCGTCAACGTGTGCCTTGTATTCCCGTAATCTCCCACAAGCGTGGGTATATAAGTCATCTAGCACTTGGAGTTCAACGACGCATTACGTTATTATGTATGCGTAACGTACCTGCGCTGAGTCGTGCAGCGACCGTACCAATCGGCGTTTCGCGTTCATCCTGATCGAATGATAAAAGATGAACGCTATCAGATGCTGAGATTTCGTCGTTGCCCTGACAGAGCACTTGACCCGGCAGGTCGACAATTCCCTCCAATGTGTTGATATCGGTTTCCCAATACTTAAACCCTGCGATGCCATCAGGAAAAGATTATTTGAAGCGAAAAGTACACGTACAATCATCGAGGGAATAATACGGTTCCTTGATCTCGGCGTCGAAGTCAAAATTCAAGGGGTTGGAGAGGTCGATTCGTAAACCCTCTCCCAAAGGACTTGGTTTTACTCTTTTGTTTGCCTTGATTTCTACTCAGAGTGCGGAGACGTTGTCGAATAACAAAAGTGCTCACCTTGGCCTCGATGCTCGCCTTTTCGTCACATTCGTCTTCGAAAGTACACTTGCGACGGAGACGAGGAGATTGATCCGCTTTCTGCTTATTCGAGAACAAAGGTGAGTTACCATGCTCCTAGCGATTAGGTCACTACGGTGTCGTGGCACAAAAGAGAAGGCTTACTCGTTTGCTTGTCGTGATATCTATATCGGACGCAGATCCTATCTCCAATACCGACTTAGGTTCATCAGCAGTATTGGATGGGATTTTGCCATCGTTGAGAGGTCTTGCTATCGAAGGCTCGTCCAGGCTCTCTTTGGTAGACGACGAGAGGATGACTTCTGCCGAGTGATTTTTCTTGTCGTATGGGGTCAGGCCTGACGACTTGAACATCTCGCCTTGCTGACCATGGGGAGTTTGGCGGGCACTTTTGACTGGATCGTTTACAGTACTTTGCATGAGCTCTTGGAAGAGATCAATGGTATCTGTGGGACGTGCTCGACGTTCCCCTTGGTGAGGAACATCCCCTTCGCTGTAGCGTGGCCGTGGCGGGATCCCGCCCCCTTTCCGGCTGGAATTTGGTTGATTGGGTCGAGTGGGAACGAAAAGTTGACGAGGAGAGAGTATGCTTCTTTTAGGTGACGATATGGGCGTTCCAGGTTCGCTAATCCTGCTGGATCGTCCTGGGCTGGCTAACAATTTTTCGAGCACGTACGCTGTGTTTCTTTCGAAATTGGTGAGCAAATCTCGTGTGTCTCCACTGAATACTACTTACTCTTGGTCGAGGCTGTTGCTGGGCCCGGCCTTACTACGTCGGCTGGTGGGCTGGCGTTAAGCTGGAATCCTGGCTGGACAGCACAACGACTCACGGGGACGGCTGCTGGGCAAATACCCTCATTAGAGAGGAAACATGAGCAGAATTGATCGCTTCTGACGCGTCTGAGATGCTCCGAAGGTAAGCAATCGCGTTCGGCCTGAATGAAGGCATGACTACTCACTCCCATTAGTCTGAGACATAATATCAATCGTGTTTAGAAATGTGGGACGCGTAATATGGATGGCTAGGGAGGGTGGAAGAGTGCTATGTAGCAAAGCAATATCGCGGTGCGTGACAAGGTAGGTTCAAACTCCGCTTCAGTCCGCCGGCTCATCGTCGCTCTCCCAAGCTTTCTTCGTTCATCTTTGTTTTCCTAAAGTCATGCTTACGCCTTGAATGAGGTTATCTTTGGCGGCATCTATCGGATTCCTGATCATTGGCAAGCGGTACTCACTCAAGCAGCACGAACAGTGAAGCGTTTCACAGATCCATTCGGTAGAGAACTGGACGTGTGTCAAGAATAGGATAGTACGATACGTTGTAGTATAACAGAGTCAGCAAAGTAGGGCTACCTAAACTCTTCGCTTGGGAAAGGAGCAGTGGTGGTTAGAATACGGATGAAACGCGGTGTGAGAAGTCGCGCTCTTACCGTCCTCCATAGGATCCTAATGTCGATTAATGCGTCGTATCTTCGTTATATTATCAGAGACTGGTGCTCTAGCATCACTCACGCCTGGACGGTGGTTCTTTCACTGTGTGAATGCCCATATTATTTCAATAAAAGATCATATTTCGTGAAATGGGTGCATAAATTGAGTTACGCATGTCGACCGATCGAACATTAGGTAGTCGATGCAAGAGACTGCATCTATTGGGTACTAGAATTAGTAATCTCTTGTGATATCCTTGAATATCCAGAGATACCGCCAGAGCCACGAGGAACATCCATCAGATCCATCATCTGCAGCGAATCAATAATCCGTGATGTTGCTCATATACCGCTCCGCCTACCCACTATTGCTGACCCACTGTGCAACTTGGAGAGCACTCTGGGTTACGGTTCTCATTACGACTCTGACTGTTCAATGTGTCATCCATCTTTCTTTCGTTGAGGAGCGTGTAAATCTGGATATTTACTGCCCACATAAGTACCTGCGATTCGGTCCGGTCCTTACAGGAGGCCGAGGTTTCGGAGTTTCATTCTGATTCTCAGCTTGGACCCGACCATAAACCTTGCTTCCGCATAAAAGCCTTTCGTCGAATTTCGGCTTGTACAGAGTAAAAAAAAAGGTCTTTATTTATCACGTTGAAATCTCGATCGATTCATGAGGACAAGTTAAACACGCTTTCGGCGGTGTATGCGGTACTGAGCGATATTGGGAGAATAAACGTAGGAGATGATCAGAAAAATGTAGTAAAGAAGATTTATTGGGACGATTCGTCCTGTGCGGGCAGGAGATCCTCTGTGACTGCGCCTGCTGATGTTGATGGGGCCGTCGAGGACGCCGATGTCGAGAGAGGAGTTGAAATCGCAGAGGAAATAAGAGTTGAAGATGCTTTTTGGCTCGTTGAAACTGCTACGGCCGCAGGTCCCGTTGTCGACGTCGATGCGAGACTAGAAATAGGGGCATTCGCAGCCGTCGTATCCTCTGTCGCGTTCCCTCACCTCTTCTTCTTCCGCCCTCCATCCAAGTGCTGCTCCTTCACATGACGCAGCACGATATCATGCGAGCTGAAGCTCTGCCCGCATACGGACGTACGGTAGCTAAACGTCCGATCCTCCAGCGTGAAGGACGCACGGCAGACCAGCACAAAGTCCCGATCCTTGTTTGTGAAACTCTGAACCTCATTTGGGCCATCCAATAGGATAGGCTTTTGACTGTCAGGAAGGGCCTCGCACGCCCGTTTTTCTGCCGACACTCGCTTCTGCTGCGGCGTTAGATCCTCGCGAGCCGGTCCATAAAGCTCGCTCAACACCCACTGCTCCTCAGCAGTGGTCATCCCCACGGCGTTGGGCTGCTGTAGCACGGCCTCTCTACCTCCGATCCACTGGGTTAGATCGGATGCGGCGTTGGTATATAGCACCTCTTTCGCCCACGAGGGTAGTTTTCCTGTAGCCCTTGCGTTCTCATTCTTGCCGGCTACTCTCCCTGGCGGTGATATACCAAATATGGGTAGCTGAGGGACCGCGACCACAGATGCGGATATAGAAGCTACTGCCACCTGTGCAGGGGCATGTACGGGTGTGGATCCGTGTGAAAGTGCTGCGCCAGCTGAAGGTACGGGTGTGGGGTGGATTAATGGCGCTGACGTCGTGGCTGGGATGGGGGCTGAAGTTGGAGCAGGTGCAACACTGGTTGCATGAGCGGGAAGAGAAGCAGGTGCCGCAGCTGCAGCTGGCGCAGCGCGCCTTCTAGAGGTCAGGCGAGCCGTTGCTGGAGCACGCTTCCTCCGAGTTTGGGCGGGAGGAGGAGTACGAAATGCACGCGGAACGTGGACTTCAGCAGGATTCACACCCAGATCTTGGTCGGGAACTGGTAGAGGCGTATGCTCTTGCATTGGGAGTACCTCTTCGATCAACTCTTGAAACTTGTTGGATTGTACTCGATGAGCCGTCAATGGAGCCTCTAGTATCTCATCTCGAGTCATCTCCCTCGCCCTGTAATCACTTTCCGTGTCGAAGTGGACCTCGTCTTTCTGTGGTTTCCCACAATCGTGGGTGTACAGGCCATCTAGTATATGGAGTTCAACGGCGTGTTATGTCGTTGCCTGTGGGATACGTACCTGCGCTGATTCGTCCAGCGACAGTATCGATCGGCGTTTTGCGCTCATCCCGATCGAATAAAAAAGGATGAACGCTATTAAATGCTGTGGTGCTGTCGTTGTCCTGACAGAGCACTTGGCTTGACAGGTCATCAACAATCTCCTCCGATTTGTTGAAGTCAGATTCCCAATACTTAAGCCCTGCGATGCCATCAGATCAGGAACACCCGAGATGAAACTACACGTACAGTCATCGAAGGAAGAATACGAGTTCTGGATCCCAGTATCGAAATCGAGATTCAGAGGGCTAGAGAGGTTGAGAGGTAAGTTTTCTCCCAAAGGACTTGGTTTCGCTCTTTTGTTGACCTTGAGCTCTATTCAGATTACGGAGACATTATCGAATAACAGAATGCTCACCTTGGCCTCGACGTTCGCATCGTCATCACTTTCGTCTTCGAAGCCACGCTTTCGAAGGAGACGAGAGAAAATATCCTCGTCCTGCCTGTTTGACAGCCAAGACCAGCAATGATCGTACTCCTAATAGTAAAGTCAACTAGGAGTCGTGGCATGAAACAGAAGATTTACTCGTACGTTCTCTGTGTTGGATACAGATTCGCTCTCCAATCCTGAATTTGCCTCATCAACGGATTTAGATGGGCCGTTGTCGACGTTAGGTGTAGCTATCGAAGGACCGCTACTGTTCCCTCTGGTGAACGAGGGGATGTTTTCCGCTGGATGCTTTTTCTCGTCGGAGGCTATCCCGGTACCAAACATGCCACTACCACTGATTGGAGGCAGGCGAGACGATGTGGTAATCTCGCCTTGCTGGCCAGGGGCTCGGCAAGCACTTTTGGCCGGATCTTCTATGGCACTCTGCATGAACTCATGAAGGAGATCACTATTTTCTGGGTGACATGCTCTACGTTCCCCATCACGAGGGACATTCCCTTCGCTGTATCGCGGTCGTGGAAGTATCCCGTGGCCAGCCCGGCGAGGGCTGGGCTGATTGGGTCGACCGGGGATGAAAGATTGGCGAGCAGAGTGTGTGTTCCCTCTAAGTGATAGGATAGGCATACCAGGCTCGCTGGCCCGGCTGGATGGTCGTGGGCTGGTCAACCTTTTTTGGAACAAATACGCTCTGTTTCTTTTGCAATCGGTGAGCAAATCGCGTATATCTCCATAACATGTCGCTTACTCTTGGTCGAGGCCATTGCTGGGCCCGGCCTTACTGCGTCGGCTGGTGGGCTGGCGTTGAGCTGGGATCCCGGCTGGACAGGAAAGCGACTTACGGGGACGCCTGTTGTGCAAACATTTTCACTATATGGGGATTATTCGTTGAGTCAACCGTGTTCGACGCGTCTGAGATGCCCCGAAGGTAAGCCGTCGCGTCCAGCCTGAATGAAGAGTACGACTACTCACGTGTATTAGACTGAGACATGATATTAGGTGGGCTTAGAAATGTGTGACGCGTAGTTTGGATGGCTGGAGAGTGTGGAAGAGTGCGATGTAGCAAAAGCAATGTCGCGGTGCGTGACAAGGTAGGTTCACACTCCGCTTCAGTCTGCTGGCTCTTCGTCGCGCCAGTTCCCTTCACTTGGCCCTATCTACTCTCGTACAGTTTCCCTTTCCGGATGAACTCTTTGCAAACTCTTTCGGATTCTTGCTCTCTGTGGGATTTACATTACCCAATGTTCGGCGCTTTCCAACAGCAGGTTCGATCTATAATGTGATGAACCATTTATTGACTCGAACCCATGTAAAATACCTGTAAATACATAATAATTGAGGAGCAGCTCCCTTACTGAACGTACTTGCGAAACCCTCTTAGTTGCAATGAAGAATGTCAGGAGTCGCGCCTTGCTCCTGTCCACGATCGCTACGTAGCACTTAGTGGCCGCAACTTTGAAATTGCGAGCAACAGGGCCAAACGCAGGCCTGTCATATACTCTTACTCACAATCTGCAATCGACAATAGGCGGAGGTCTACTGTTGTGGGTTGAACCGCGAGTCCGCATCCGGTTTTTCCTTCTTTGTTCGTCGGAACCTCGAAGTGCGGTGTGTTCCTTTTTCTATCCTCGTTTCTTTCCTTTCGGGTCCAATCATGTTCTGGATGACAGCTGACGAAGGTCAAAGACCCGCAGCGACCACAAAAGTTGGCTCACCATGTCCACGACGTCTCGTTTTGATTTGAACCGTGTCCCAAGCCGGGAGGAAATGATGATGATGCAAAAATTAATCGACGAAGGTAACGAGGAGCTCGCATCTCTCGCCTTCCGAATGCAGAAAAGACAAGCCGCTTCGGAACGCTCTCAGAAAGCAGTCAACGAAATAGAGGCCACTGTCAAAACCCTCGAGAGGATTCAAGTGTCCTGGAAAAAACGACTCGACTTTGATAGCACAGTAGAGGCGGTTCTTGGTTCCAAATATATTCTACCCGCAGCATCCGCCGGCCCAACAGCAGTCGGTTCCGAAGTCCCCAGACTGGCTGAAGTCGCATTGGCGCTAGAGACAGAGATAGACAGGAGTCGTCGCGGCGTACAAGGACGGATCGGCTGGAGGAGGAGAAAAGAAGCCTCGGCGTTATCCAATCATGCGATTTGACGTGATGGACATAACCAGAGATGTAGCCCGGAAACTCACCAGCATTACGCTGGACTATTGCACTGGTGTCACCCACACCTTGTGCGAAGAGCTGAAACGTATACTTGAGAACCTAGTCATATATTGTTAATGCCCTCTTTTTTGTCGCTCGTATTGTGTTCCTGGTCTCCCTCTGACTGCTAGTCATAACTTTGAGCTCAATCGATAATAGATATATATCTTGAATGAGAGTTGTCACGCACGCGTGGGTGGTGCAAGCTCTAATTTGCATCAGGGAGTGCCAAATAAATCAAGGAACACGGAATACATCAAAAGCGAAAAAGCGAGAAATATCTGTGAAAGAAACCTCGTATCTAGCGGTCATCCTCAATGGCTAGCTGGACAGAATGTCCACTATGAAGCATCAAAGTGGTCACTGTTATTATCCGTATGAGTCACGCGAAACTCTAACGCTCGTCCCTTCCAGAGGACTTCCTTGCTTGAGCTGCCGAAATCCGGTGGCAGGTTCAACGCTATTTGAATTCCGTCGCGTCTTCGCTCTCTGACCTCCATATTCCGGAAGAAAAAGCCCGGTTATGTCATTAACAAATCCTAATCTGTGAGTATGACTATCTATTGGAGGGCTCTTGTGCTCACTAAAGTACATTAATACGACATCAAGGAGCCTGACGGCGCGTAGATGGTCAATCGAAGACGATGCGGCTCCTTTTAGGGAAGTGAAACCATATGCACCAATAGAGGATATCGAATGGAGGCCGTTTTCACCCGCACCCGAGCCATCGATCGCGGCGTCGGAAGATCCGGGGACGGCCGTAGTTTTCGACGAGCTTTCGATCCCAAACCGTGTTCCCAGCACTCAAGAGATTTCTGTCATCAGGAGGATTATTTCTGATGACATCGAAATGCTCTCGGATCTCGACACCCGAATCGAGAAAAGACGGGCCGCTGCGGAGCGTTCGCAGAAAACGGTAGACAACATCAATGCCACACTGATGTGTATCAATGCAGTTCAATCAGCGCGGAGGCGGCGACTCGAGATGGACATCATGACCCAGCAAGAGCTCAACTCCGCGGCTGCATTGCCGGCACTATCAACTGTTACACAGCAAGTAGACTACGATATACCGAAGCTCGACGAGATCACTGCTTATTACTTCGAAGAACTGGAGAAATGGAAGCTACGAGTCCAAGAAGGCGTCAACGAAGTAGACCGGTGCAACAAGTGGAACTCGGAGCTTCGCCAGAGGCTGCTCGAGTGCCGCTCGAGGCTATTAGAGGAGACACGTAGTCTCGAGGCAGTGAGACGTTGCGCCACCGAGCTCCGAAGTGAGATTTCACGTCGCAAAAAAGCCATAAGCGCGGGTCGACGACTCCCCAGCGACATCTTGGAGCACATCTTTTGCATTTACATTCAACGTGCTGTCGACGAGATAAGAAAGAATACAAGCCGGCCGCAACGCGACTCCGTCATGGTCCTCTCAGCGGTCTGCCGAGGATGGAGACGACACGTAGCCGCAATACCATACCTATGGTCATATATACCACTCCCAACGCCATCTCAGCTCGTCCAATACCAAAAAAACGCGCCTCAGCTTGCGCAATACATCAAAAATGCTCGAAAAAGCATCACTCTCGACTATCCCAAAGGAGGCCCATGGGTCTGGGATGCTACTGTCACTAAGACTGCACCATCACCTTCAAGGAGATATCCATCCGCCACTACTACGCAAAAGTCCACCAAACGGACATCCGTCAGGGATGGTCTTAAGTATTTTGCTGACAATATTTTGTCGCCTAACAAGCTTGAGTTTATGGGGGTCTCGTCGTTTGAAGTTCTCTTCGAGAACGCGGGCACGGCGCTGCAAACTGCTGAGTGCCTTTGGCCAGCGGAAAGCTATTGCCTCCGCAACGGCTTCCTGCGATTCAGTTCGCTTTGCGCGGCAATGGTACGAAATGTCACCATCAGCCTCCCCTTCTGCAATATCTCGGATCTACTAGCCGTCCTTCGCTCTCTCACGAATTTACAAACACTCGAGCTCACCGTAAAGGCCGGGTTCAACACAGAGGAAGACGTCATAACCCTTGCTGGATTTGAAAATGATCCTTTCAAATTACCATACCTCTCTAGGTTCACTAGCAACCCGAACCTGCTTTATTCAACGCTCGACTCATATATAACTGCGCCGTGTCTGGAGCGTATGGGTGTCCTAGGTGCCGTGGACGACACCACGAATGATTGGAGTTCATTGGCATTCCGTCTTTCGCTCCAAGACAGAATTATCTTCGTGACCTTCTCCGGCGCTACGTCTCTGCAATACACGAAGAAGCAGTTTATTCCATTAGTAAGGGAGCTGTCCTCCGTTCAAACAGTCGAACTTGAGGGGCCACATCTCTCACCTTTGATCGAATATCTCAACACAAATCTACAAATGGGTCAGAAGATTCAAAATATTATATGTCATGGAACCGATATATCAGAGGATACACTTCGTTCGCTCGTCCTGAACAGGCGGACCGTTGGAGATGCTCCATCGCAACCGAATGCGCCACTTAAAATCTTGGCCGTCACACTTGACAGTTGCACGGGAGTTTCCCAAAGCTTCTGTGAAGAACTAGAGGGCTTAGTTGACCAATTGATAGTGCATTGTTAGTATCTCTCGCAATGTCGGTCGCCTCTCCCAAGGCGCGAATCTCGCCTGCAGAGGGACGGGAGGGATAGGAGTAATTTGCTATGATATATGAATGAATGTTGTAGTAGAAATTATCTTGATAAGAACATATCCTTTCGATTCTGATTTGGTGGCAGGTGCTTGCTCGTTGTCCACCTTTGACTGCAGGTACAACACATCCCTCATCAAGACAAGCCCACTTCGAGAACGTAATAGTGTATATAGAATCCGAACGAAATGCGCCGTCAGAAGCGAGATCGTAGGTTTGTCCTCTCCCTCGCTTCATGGACATTGTACTCGGAAAATGACAGTGTTTACCCGATTCAACAGTCGATTTATGATCTCTAAGTCAAATACCCGAATGTTGCAAGCGAATAGCGTTTCAGAGGCAGAAGGAAACTCAGGACTTGCCACTCCTCAAGGTCGACAGAGCCCCCTTGATAATCGTGCATTTTTTCGAAATCAGACGTCTAAAATCTGCGAGCTCGTATCTAGTAATGCAAAGGAGATAGATGCGCTGACTTTATGGATCAAGAACCACCAGAATAGTCTCAATCTTTCCGGCAGGGCGGAGAATGATTTAAAGCTCATGACACTCGGGCTCATAGCCATTCATTCACTTCGAAGCGAGCAGCTCAACAGGTATATCGCCGCTCATCGTGCACTCACTGTTACGATGACTGCCCCAGAGGTGTCGCTCGCCTCTCTCCCTCTTCGACTCGGTACCCTAACGTTAGAAGATAACGAATCAAATCGTGAGTTAAAGCTAGACACCCTCCAAGATCGGGTACAAGAGACCGTAGGAGAGCTGGATCGACGCCATCAATGGTTATTGGCCTTGCGTCAACGTTTGCAGACCAAAAATTACGTCTCATCACAGGAAATTCATCACATTGATGGTTTACAGAAGTGCGTGGCAACCCTGCGCGCGAAACTTGGACAACGATACCCTGCTATCGGTATCGGAAGAGGTCTTCCCGACGACATCCTATTTCTTGTATTCAGTATATGTATCTCGGAGGAAATAGAGGAGAGGAGGAAGGATATAAAGACCCGTCGGAGCCGAGCCATCCTCACTCTATCTTCCGTATGCTCTGGATGGAGGCTCTTAATCTTGGCTTCGCCGACACTGTGGTCGTATATACCCCTTCCACATTCTTCTACTCGACGCGTATATTCTTCTGCTGCCCGCCGTCTCGAACAGCATATCAAGAGCACCCGTCCGGGGGGTCATATCATACTTGATTGCCCGTTCGAACGAGGCCGCGGGGATACTGTTCGCTGCTTCTCGGAGTATATATCTCACCGAAGTGCACGGTTTGACTCCCTTTCTTCAATTGAGATTATGTCCAAGGCTAGGTTGAGGTGGAACATCGACTGCTTCTGGAAAGTGAGCACTTATTGCTTCCGAAGATGTTTACCACGCTTCCAGGCAGACACTGTCACATTCGTTCACAATCTCACACTCTACGTCGTGTGGGGTCACTGGCCAGGCCTTCAAAGAGCTTTGCAAGGGCTCATCAACTTGAGGTATCTCAAGCTAGTCGGGATAGAAGAGGGAGCCATGGACGTCATGGACGCAAAAACAATGGATCCTGTCCTACTTCCAAAACTTACCCACTTCGTTGGAACCTTTGGTCTCCACCCGACGTTGCTCCAAGATTGTATTCGCGTCCCTAGTCTCCACCACATTGGGGTATGTGGAATATACGCATACGACAGCGAGAGTAGAGTCGTTAAAACATGGAGCTCTTTGATAGACCATCTCAAGACTCGAAATATGATTACATCGCTGGGATTCTCCGAGTCCATATCCACGAAACAGACGTTGAGCCAGTTTGTCCCCATTTTACAACAATTCTCGACGGTAGAAGCGATCGAGCTGGAGGGTCGCTTTATGCTACCCGTGATCGACTACCTGAAAGAGGACCGCAACTTCGCTCCAATGCTTTGCTCCTTGGTTCTTCGTGGGACGGATGTGGGGGGTGATCTCATACAGTCCCTCGTGGAGAGTCGCTCGAAACCCATCATGACCAGTACTAATCGAGTTTCGATACCAGCGTGCGGCATCAAAAATGTCACTTTCGACCACTGTACTAGTATCACTCGAGCGTCTTGCGAAGAACTTAGGGAGTTGATCGAAGAACTTAGGGAGTTGATCGAAGAACTTAACATTTACTGCTAGAACCCGATACTCGTAGTGGTAACTTCCTACATAGTCCTGCTTAAAATCACATATGTCTACCTTACTAGAAAAGATGCCGATAAGTAAAAACTTGGACAATTTTCTCGCGCTTCACGACTAAACAATGATGATGATGGACGATTGTGATGCATAGACAAGCAAAAATGTCATACTGTCGGGTTTTAGATACAGACCATGCGCAAAAAGTCCCATAACAAGAGGACGAGCAAAGGAGGACCAATTGCATGAACGATGGGATGCATTGATGATATTGGAGGACGATATTGATGGAATGAGACAGCCGGACGAATCTCGAGAGCCAATGAGCAAAAACCAGGATTGGCAAGTCGAGTAAATTTTGTGGTGACTTTCGAGAGTGGAGGAGAGAAGTCGTTGGGAATCCCGCTAGGAGCCAACAGTTCAAAGGGTAAGAGAGGTCTCGCAGAAGTGAGGAAGAAAGAAAAAGGGGCACTCTTCGACGCGATTAGTCAAAGGTGATCTTCTTGCCTTCGAATGCGGCAGCACCCCCTGTACGGACGTTTCCTCGACCAGCCCCTCGGCCACCTCCACGACCACCTCTTCCACCACCCCCTCCCCAGCCATTATCGCCTCCTCCAAATCCACCTCGTCCACCACCCCGTCCACCACCCCGCCCACCACCACGTCCACCTCGGTCGCCAAATCCGCCTCCTCTTCCACCTCGATCACCAAACCCTCCTCCTCTCCCACCACCTCGACCTCCTCGTCCGCCACCACGTCCACCACGATCGCCACCACCACCGTGATTATTATTATTATCTCTCGGTTGCGAGTAGTCCAAACGAATGTTACGACCCCCGACATCGCTTCCATTCAAGGCATTGAACGCCTTCTTCGCACCTTCCACATCCGTAAACTCGACGTATCCGAATCCCTTCATCGAACCCGTCTCTCTATCCGTGGGCAATCGCACGTTGACGACATCCCCATGTTCGCCAAACACCCCCCACAACATATCCTCATCCGCGGAGAAGCTCACATTCCCCACAAACAACACTTTGCTCTCCGCGCTCACCGAATCGCCAAACTGTTTGGCTCTCCCAGCCGGATTCGGTGTACGGGGGGACGAATAGTCGACGTTCACCGCCCGACCATCAATCTCCTTCCCGTTCATCTCCTCTACGGCCTTTTTCGCAGCCTCGTGCGTGCTAAACGTCACGTAGCCGAACCCTCTCGAACGACCGGATTGACGGTCCATCTGGACGCTCGCGCGAACGACTTCGCCACACGACTCGAACTCCGATTTCAGCCATTCGTCGTCCACGTTCCAGCTCAGTTTGCCCACGAAGATTCCAGTCGTCGCCTCCCCGTTTGCAGGTGCACTTGCTCCATCGGCAAGTTTCACCTTCTTCGAGGCCGCAGGCACTGGTTGTTCCTCCGCTTTGCGCTTCTTCGAAGGCGAAGCTAGAAATAGGATAGCCGAAGACGGTGAGATAATATATATTACCGAATAAAAGGGAGAACATGGATGGTTGATGCTTACCAGGGATTGGGGCAGGCTTCACATCTTCCATCTCGGTATCGCTCTCGTCACTATCTGAGCTGCCACTTTCGGTACTCGATTCCTCTGAACTCGAGTCAGAAGAATCCGATTTGGCCTTTTTGGCAGCTTTCGCCTTCTTATCGCCCATTTTCGAGTCGCCATCGCTGTCCTCATCACTGTCACTGTCGCTATCACTGTCGTCGCTGCTACTCTCGCTCTCGCTGTCACTGTCACTTTTACTGGCGTCGGACGCAGTGGGTGGAGGTCCCTTGGCAGGGGACATCTCCTTCACGACGGTCTTCTTTGCCTTTGCCAAGGGTACAGGAACGACCTTTGTCGTTCCTCCAATCCCATTCTTTTTAGCGCCGATTCCCGCTCGTGCCCCTGTTGTCGTATCGGAATCGGAACCGGAACCGGAATCAGAGGATTCCGAGGACGATGATCCCGAGGACGAGCCAGTCTTGGAATCTTGTTTCTTGTTAGCCGCTGCTGTAGCCGGTTTCGCCTTGAGCTGTTTATCTTCTTTCTCTGACTCTGACTCTGAACCAGAGCCCGAAGAGGACGAAGAAGAGGCGTCCTTTTTGAATGGTTTCGATGAGGAAGGTACCGATTTAATTTGGGCCGCCTTTGGTTTCTCGTCCTCATCTGAATCAGATTCCGAAGATCCTGATCCAGATTCCGAGTCTGAAGTAGCCTTTTTCGCAGTCTTTTGTGCCGCAGGAGCAGGTTTTGCGGGTGGTGCCTGTAAGGCAGCAATAACCAGGTCAGCGAAAGTCAGAGAATCAAAAAACAAGAAAGCTGAAATGAGTAATCACTCCATTACGTACGGGTTTTCCGTTGACTTTAAGCGCAGAGACCACCTTTTCTTCGTCCGAATCAGAGCTACCTTCTGTTGAATCGTCTGGAGAGGTATCATCCTCGTCCTGAGGTAGTGGCCTGGAGGTCTATAAAATTTTGGAATCCGTTGTTAGATCGCGAGGGAGAGTAGAGTGGACTGCGAGCACGTACAGTTCCGTTCACTTTTGCAGGTCCAGGCTTCGGCTTTACGGTTTCCTTTGCAGGCTCCTCATCACTTTCGGATTCACTTTCGGGTTCAGAGCTGGATTCCTTCTTCGGAGCGGACTTGGCTTTTTGAGGAGCCTATTGGTCAGGGTTGATGTCAACCGATCATTCGGCAAGTGCCCACTCATTTTCGACCCAAAAACGCACCTTTCCGTTCACTTTAGGTTTTCCTTCTGTCTTCTACATGCCATTGCATCAGAAAGAGCGAGGAGAATAGGTGAAACGAGAGTAGATATACCTTATCCTGTAATGGGAACGAATTGAGCTCGAAACGCTAAAAGAAGAGGAGAGCGATGGTACGAACGGTTTTAGAAGATAGACCTTTTGCCAATATCTCGCGGGATGTCGGGATAACGTGCTGTTTTTGCGCGGAAGTGGTGGCCGACGTTTTTTCCTTCGTCGCTGTGGTGGTTGATTTGGAGGGTGCGGGCTTTGTCGACACCGCGGTCTTTTCCACCTTTTTCTTCGAGTCCTTGGACTTTAGTGTCATTGTTTTTGAACGTTTTTAGCGGGAGGGAAGGAAGGAAAAGGAGGTGGAGATTGGGACCAGGGTCGGTGGCCACTTTGCTCAACCCAAAGCAAACCCAAACCCAACTTTGATTCAACCATCGCCGTGGACTGGGCTCCGCCTTATAGTTTTCCTCGAAGAGAATTCCAAAGGAACTGATTATCGATCTTTGTGAAGCGATTTGAAGTATGTTTCGAAAGTTTAAGAAGTACCGCTGATTGTAGCTTGTCTCTATCGACATTTCTCCGCGCTTAGGTGGTCCCTTCAGTAGTGATTCGTGCAAGAGAGACTCGGCACGAGCGATTCTCTAGGTCAAAGGTCTCTAGGACCTACGCACTAGAGGCCAAGGCCTGCGGCGTTGTGTCTCTTGTACCTGACTCGCTGCTTGTTATTCAAACGTAGATGTATTTACTCTGAGACCTGATTGATATCGAGTCGTCTATCAGAATGTATTTCCGACTTGACTACGGAACTCTGATTCATATATTGAACTCAACAGTGAGAAATGAGTATATTTGATACTTCTGACCCGTTTCTATTCGCTTCAATCTGTTTATATCCATTACACGTTGTGCCACTGCATTCGGGTCTTATCGGTTGCAACTTGACCCTCGACCATTTCTGCTGTGAGACTCCTCGACGAAAGGGATCTCGATATCCTGGAGGACGACCACACGACTTGACGACCTTGTTAAGAAAAGGTTGGCTCAACGCGTCACATAAAGCTCGCCGCTAGAAAAAGGAGACACGTAACTGAACAGGAGCACGACCAACCCTTGACCGGCTCAACTTGGCATATCTGTGCAGAGATGTTCAGCACTTTGAAGCCAGTTTCAGTATTTCTATCTTCTTTACTGCTTTTGGTGGCATCGTCCCCATTGCCAGTCAACTCGCAAGAAACGCCCGAGCTCCGGCAGCTCACACAAAAGACGTTTCCAGATGCGGTGAAGCAAAATGACTGGTAAGTACATCTCCATAGTGCACTGAATGCAAATTATCTGCTCGGTGTATGATTGCTGACCAAGTTGTTACACTCGCGTTCATCCACTATCCACTCTTTGTCGTCCATTTTCGACGCCGATGCAGGTTTGTCGAGTTCTTCTCTCCTTACTGCGGTCATTGTACCGCATTCAAGCCCACGTGGACACAACTAGTCACTTCAAGGGACGACCCACCACGCCTCAATCTCGCACAAGTGGACTGTATAGCATATGGAGGTGAGCGCTTTCTCGTTCATTTCTATAATGCCAAACAACTCGTCTTATTCTGGTGGTAGATCTATGCCGCGAGCAAGGTGTTCAGTACTATCCATACGTCAGACTCTACCGGAACCACGCCAATGGTACACAGACTACCGAACTCTTCCAAGAACATCGAGAACTCACCATTCTGGAGAAATGGCTCGACGATCGGGTGCCAAAAGGTGGCCCACCCCCGCCGTCCGAAAACTATCCAGTACCCGCGTTAGATTCATCGTCGTCTCCGTCGTCGTCGAAGCCGAAACCGAAATACAACCTGGAGGGGAAAGTGATATCCCTGGGTGCGGACAACTTTCAGGAGACGATCGCTAGTCAGCCGACGTTTGTGAAGTTTTATGCTCCCTGGTGTGGACATTGCCAGAAACTGGCCCCGAGTGCGTCCTGTCTTCGTGTTTGGCTCTGGCGATATGGTTGTTAATCAAAGTTCTATGTTTGACAGAATGGGCCGAGCTCGCTGAGAAGCTCAAAGGTGTCATCAATATTGCTGAAGTCAATTGTGACGCGCATGGAACCGTTTGTAGGGAGCAAGAGATCGAGGGTTATCCGACAATCGTTCTGTGAGACCATATTTGTTTCCCCATTTTCCCGAGTACTCATAGCGATCGACGAATAGGTACCTAAGCGGCAAACGGATCGAGTATACGGGTAGCAAGTCGGTGGATGTCTTGGAGGCATATGCGCGAAAGGCGATGGCTCCTCGTGTGGTATCGGTTGATCATAAAGAGTTCAACTCCCGACTAAAGGAAGAGGAGGTCGTTTTTCTTCTCCTTCATGGCGGCAAAGACAACAAAGTGTTGGTAAGTCGACCTCTTTTGTAGTTTCTATTGCTTCGGCTTTTCTTTACACTTGCCGATCCTCTGCTCCGATGCTCATCGCATGACTTTTGTTTGAATCCGCAGGATGTAGTTTCGAAGGCGTCCCAGTCGCTCCTTGGCAATCCGCCGATCCTCGGGTCCACTTCCAAGGAACTGTACTACCAGTACGATCTCGCATCCATTTCCTCGGTTCCGGTCCTGTTGGCGATCAAGTCGCATTCTCCTGACCAATATGCGGCGAAACTCGACCTCGCGGGACTGATCACAGCGGATGGGAACGCGGATCGGTTAGAGAGCTGGTTACAGCGTAATCGGTTCCCTCTGATCAGCAAGTTAGGAATGGACAATTTCTATAGTGTGATGAAAGTGAGTGCAGTCTCCCTGTCAGCTCGATGGATGGCGCTCTAGTTGGAGATTTGGTGTACTGACGGGAAACAGAACCCGACGAAACCGTTTGTCGTTCTGGCTGCGATTGATCCGGGACCGTCGGCGGAACCAGAGAACGACGATCAATCTTCCTCGTCGACGATGAATCTGGAACGTCTGTCAGCGAATGCGAAATCGCAGCTCCGCCGGTTCGAATCGATTGCGCGGACGTGGGCGGAGATGGGGGAGACAAAAGACAAGACGCGCGAGACAGTGTTTGTGTGGATGGATGGGAGACGGTGGGGCAAGTGGTTGAAGAATATGTATGGGATCGCGGATGTGAGTAAAGTGAAGAATGCGGATGGCACAGTCGGTGGAGATGCGGGCCTTGTTGTTGTGGATCATGGCGTGAGTGGACAGTTTTCTTTGGTATGGGAGTTTTTACTCGTTGTGCTGATGATCCCTGGCCTTTTTTCTGTAGAGTTTGTTGTACTTTGATGCGGATCATATCGGCCAGCCGATTCGATTGAACCCGGACTCTGTATTCTCCGCTCTGAGAGCGATCTATGCCGGTCATGGGACACCCAAGCACAGCGAAAACTTCCTGGAGCGGATAGCGAGGGTAGGTTGTTCTCGTCGTAACTGAATTATTTGACCCACACCTCCTTCCAATAGAATATGAACAATCGACTACTTGCTCTGGAGGAGTACGTGAAGACGCATGTGAAGACGACACTCTTCTTTGCTGTCGTGTTCTTCCTCTTCATTTTCTACACTCTCCGGTGCGTTGCCAGGGTTTCTTGCATTCATTCGAGAGGTGATTAATGACTGGTTTATTGACAGGTGGTGTGTGACATCGGATTTGCCAAGTCCGAATGATTATTATGTCGATGCGGCTGAAAAGAGAGAAAGGGGTCGATTGGATTAGTGGACTCCTGACCCTATCTCTCGTCGAAAACACGCCTCTGCACGGAAGGCCGCCACAGTGGCCTAACCGCTCTTTCGCCTTTGGACCGGATATACGTTAGGTGGCGAAGGAATATAGTCTTCTCCTCTTATCTATTGCTTGTGTACTACTGTGGATTATAGACAATACCATTCTTCCACCTACACGAGAACCTTGCTGCTACCCTCTTTGCCCCAATCCTTGGGCGTAACTGGTCAATTGATGGCTCCTAAATATTCTTTATATTGACTTATCCTTGTTTCTCTCGCGATTTGGCTTATTTTATTTCTCTACCCCTTTGGAAATTCCTAATTGCTTTGATGGGGAGCGAAGTAGGCGCCGGCAACTGAGGGATTCTGGATAGAACGCACTTGAGCACTCGTGTTCTCTCGACCTGCGGGTTAGCCATCGGCTGCCACTCATAGAGCCTAACCGCTCACCCGATAGGATTAGCTGTGCGACTCATAAGTGATCTAGAGTTTTCCGCATTTGAACTGCAACCAATCGTGCGTCGGCTTTTCATACATGGCGCGCGCGCTCCTGTCAATAATCAGGTATTTGCCTTCCGCTTCTGATGGTGAAAAGCATAGGCGCGGCTGAGGTTGCCCCGAGTGAGAAGGTTCAACGATAGATCGCTGTTTAGTTTTTCCCGGGGCCCGTGAGCGCCATTGAGAACACCCGAGATTGAACGAAACAAAAATCTAGCCGCCCCGTCATTCACAACCCACGAATTGTTGTTGTCGGTTGCTTCCACTGACCGCAGGGCTATCTGCTATTGCTTCCTACTTATATATTTCGATCTCTGGCAACTTGGTACCGCCTATATAACTCGAAAAGACATGCGACATGCAGAAATCTATCTTTGCCCTCTTCAATATTCATGACCATTGATAACAACCAGCTGCTAGTCGTCCAAGGCGAGTCCTCCGCTTCCTCCCCCCTCCCCCTTCCCCCACCGCATCCATGCTCCTCGTTCTACATAACTGATACCAATGCAACAGGTGTCAACAGCACCAATCCTCCTCCGCCGCCACAACCATCGCCACCTCCGCCACCCACAGTGCCAACGCCCAGTAAGTCGACCGCCCGCTCCACCTCGCTATAAGCCACTAGCGACGTAAATCAGCATATCCTTAGGTGCTTACCCGTCTTCTTTTTCCCGTCATATAGATCTCATTGTCGCTTGGGATGGATCTGGGGGGTACAGCTGACCACTCATTGACCGCTCGCCTCGTTCGCTGACGTAGCTACAACGTACCATTTCCTATAGTTCCTTCTCTAGCTTGGACTTAGACGAGAACTTCCCATTTGTCTAATCAATCGACCGCGTCTATGCTGTTCGCTTCTAATCAACACGACGTTCCGACTTGTCTGTCCTATCATTGCCGTATAAAATCACCATTTCGTCCTCAAAAACTGTTATATAGCCCGTAAGGGCATTATTCACTGTCAGGAATCAAGAGAAAGTGTAATCGGACCGGGAAGAACGATATGGAGAGTGAATATCGAAGCTCGTGTTCGTAGACTAGGACCCAATACTGAAAAAATGCAATCCAGTGTCATGTTTTTGATTTTATTTTATTTATTTATTTTTCTGCAGACAAGTATGGCTGGATCGTGATCACGGGTCCTGCCGATACGTGCCTTTCCTGACGGAGAGCAAAACAAAGACATCTTCGATGTCTTTTTTTGCACATAAGACCTAGCATCGCTCGTTGGCTAAATGGGTGAGTACGAGAGAAGGCCGCGCAATACTCTCACCGAGCCATAGTCGCAAACAAAGGCGTCGACAAGTAGAAAATGGACATCGCTCACGTGGAACGATGCTGTATCCCAGCATACACAGTATGCGCTTAAAAGCGGCATAGCCGTCATGGTAAATACGAATACGACGGTTGTATGGCCGGCGCTAAATGGGTGAGGCTTAGAGGCTGGAATTGCCGCGGCTGGTTTGGGCTCAAATCATCCCGCATTTGCCATGACATACATGACATATATATCACTTGAACAAACACAAACAGGAATTTGCTCGTATGTCTGGTAGTCCCTCTCGAGGACCTAAACTCTGCACTGTGTCGCTGAATTTGACCATCAGTGGGTCCATGAAGCGGGTTGATGTAGGAGAGGAGCCAATAAAAAAACAATTGTAATTTGTTTTTTTGGGTTCTACGGGTATTTGACCAGGAGGACGAGGTCCATGTCCCTCCAGAGGAATGACGCGGGGAAAACGCAACACGAGGGCGTTAGATGCCTCCAACCAATAGACAGTCAGTCAATTTCTATCTATATGGTGTGAGCCATCGGCCGCCACCCAGAGGGCCGTAGAGTGTCAGAGCACGTCTGTCCAATCCTGTTTGAAGCTGGCTGGCTCACATCGATAGCGTTCCCTTGTTTTGGTTCCATGTCCGCTCCTCCTGGTGCCGATCGCTGACAACGGTACTTCTATATAAACTCGAAGAGCCATAGACACGCAAAAAAATTATCTTTCCCGTCTTCAGTACTCATGACCAACGATAACAACCAGCTAATTCCCCAAGGCAAGTCCCTCCCTCTCCCCCTACGACTCGTTCACCGCTCCCCGCCCCAGTCACACTCCTTGCTCTACGTGATTGACACCGGAGCATCAGGTGCCAATAACACCAATCCTCCTCCTCCCCCTCCACCACCGCCGCCACCACCACCGGTGCCGTCGCCCAGTAAGTCGGCTGCCCGCTCACCAGAGCACACACAAGCGCTTATCTTTCTTTCTTTCTTTTTTTTCGTCATATAGACCTGGTTGTCGCTTGGGATGGTCCCGGAGGGTAAGTCTGAACATTTGCCTGGTGAGATTCGTGCTTGCTCGCCGACACTTCCACTATAGCTCCTTCTCTGGGTGGGATTTAGACGAGAGCTTCCCAAATGTCTGATAAATTGTCGGCATCTATGCTGCCCGCTTCTAATCAACATGTCGTCCCGACTTATTCGTCCTATCGTAAACATGTGAGGTCATTGTTTCGGGTTCCAGAAACTGTTATATAGCCCCTAAGAGCACTGCTAACTGTCAGAAGTCAAGAGACCGTGAACTCGGACCGGGAAGAATGATATCGGGGAATACGCGCCCAGCAGGTGCACAATCAATACCCAACAGGTTCCCCACCTGGTGAAGAGCAAGACGAAGACGTCTCCGTCTTTTTGCACGTTTGACGTAGAGACACTCGTCGATTAAGTGGACAAAACACAGTAATGAGACAATATCACCGAGACATAGTTGCGGGAGGCGTGGACAAACTATGAATACGATTCACTCACAAACGAGATGTCGTATCCCAGTATACAATCCATCCCTCTGAAAGGACATAGTTGCTGCCATAAACACGAACATTTTCGAAAACGATGGTTGTATACTGGCGTACTGGCGGGGGTGAGCAGAGGCTGGCACCGCAGCTGGTATGGACTTGAGCCCCCATGGTCGTGAAATACACACACCTATATACACCACTTGAATAGACGCAGCATTCGTTCGGTTAGACTCCTGATATGATAGTCTTTTTGGAGGTCGGATCTCTACGCTACGCCTTCAAATTTGATCATTAGTTAGCCCAGGACGCAAGAAACGAGTCGACGTACGGAAGTAAGCCCACGAGAGACTGTGGTGGGCCATTGGGAGCAAAGCAAAACGGGTCCAATATTCGAGCGGGGTTGAGCGTAACTGAGATCGCACGAGGGCGCTGTCACTAGCTACATCACCAACGAAATTGAACGCCGGAAGGCTAAGTTGCTATCGATGTATGGCAGTGGCTGGCCGATTTTGGAGGGAGGATGCTGAGGAATGTAGCGAGGTGGTGGTGTGACCGGCCAGTGTAGCCCACCCGGAGCCACTGATCGCTATGTCACTGAGGGCCAATAGTTATACCTCTGCGCTGTGCCGCACATGGTCAATAAATAGGCAGGAGCATAGGCGCTTACGAATGGACTGACGCCCGCGCGCACGAGTGTCTATGGCGAGCCAATGGGAAGAAAGCAAAAAGTGGAAACTGCGACTTCCGTTCGAGAACACGCCTCTGCACGGAAGGCTGCCATAGTGGCCTAACTGCTCTTTCGCCTTGAACCGGATATACGATAGGTGGCGAAGGGATATAGTCTTTTCCTTTTATCTATTGCTTGTGTACTACTGTGGATTATAGACGATACCATTCTTCCACCTACGAGAACCTGCTACCGTCCGTCTTCGCTCCAATTCTCGGGACTGGCAAGGACACAACCAGTCAATTGACAGCTCGTAAATTTTATTTTGATCGATTTATCTCTATTTTCTCGCGGTTTGGTTTATTTTATAGTTTCTAACCCTTTGGAAATTGCTAATCGTTTCGCGCGGTGGAGACGGATTGAGGGACGCACAGTGGAATAGGCGCTGGCGACAGATGAAATTATTGTGGGAAGAGGGCATTCGAACACAGGTTAGATTCACTCAACCAATAGACAGGATTCTCTCGACCTGCTGATTAACCAGGCGGCTTCGGCTGGCACTGAATACCGATGGGACGAAGCCACCTCAGTACAGTCAACTCGTTCACAGTATGTGCTCGCTTGAATAAGGGGCGGATGGGTGGCCAGAATTTTCAATTCATTCCATTCTCTGGCCGCCTCAATCAGGCAAACTATGGATCGTGATCTATTCATTTGGGACAACCTCAGTCGCTTGGCTTCCCCATAGAACCTGCTCAGAGGTGTGGGAATCGATTGTTTAATAATTTGACAGGGACGCACTCTCATGTTTGACAAGCAGCCACAGGGCGCGCGGTCTTCTGTTTGCTGGGTTGCTGCCGCTGCTGCTTATACCTTTTCAATCGCTGGCAAACTGGTAACCGCTTATATAAACTTGAGGAGACATACGACATGCAAACATTCATCTTTACCATCGTCAGTACTCATGACCAATGATAACAACCAGCCAGTCGTCCCAAGCCTATCGTATGAAGCCACGACACATGAGTGATGTGAGACCTTCGTCTTCTCATTGACACCTTTTCTATGGGGTTCCGTCGCCGTGAGTAGGGGAGTGGATACGATGCTTAGATGTTGCATCGTATGGTTGGATATTGTTGATGTCCCTGAAATATCCCCAAATTGCCTCCCCGGGGTATCTCGGATCTAACCCGCAAGGGGTAGAATCCTGGATGCTCCTCTTTCCTGCCCAATTGAGCCGTCGTTCGTCGCGGGAGTAATCTCAATCGCACGTTTGTAAACGGGCAGAAAGAATTTAGCGCCTTTCTCTTCACGATCGCCAGCGGCATGATCAAAAATGTCGCACCTGGTTGTCATAATAGGCTGACTGAACGGTTAACTATTGTAGGCCGGCTGATGTAAGTTGACTGCGTGGTGGAAGATGATTCCATGCTTTGCTCTGTCCGCCTTGAAGACGATACAAAGTGGGTTATTTCGCCAATAAGTCTCCAGACTAGCCCAGGCTCTCACCTGTACCGACCATCGCATACCGCCTACCTCTTAGTATCCCATACCGGGTTATCATCGAGGAATCCCCGATATTCCATTCCTCCCATCCGTCTTTCCCCATGGTACTAACCAATTCGATAGGGTGTACAACCTTACAGACCTCTCTAACCGGGGAATTCGAATACTTAAATCAAGTCAAAGCTGTCATACTCCGTGATTGTCCATACGGTTAGTCTTGTCCCGAATCATGTGGGTGATGGTTGTGGCGATTGTCTGTGTGGCATTTATTTCCTGGCAAACCAACCGCACTTATTGAAATCTTCCTACTTTAAAACGGTGCGTCCCAGAAGAGCCCAGTTTTTCTCATCTTCATTTCTTATGGCCATCGGCAACCACCAGCAAGCTGTTCAAGGCGAGTTCTTTACCCCGTCTCACCGTCAGTGTCAGGCCCGGATTTGGGTCCCGTCACCGATAACTTCTTAGGTCTAGTATCAACTAGCTGACATCAAACCATAAAATGCTCCCAACGCCAACACCAATACCAACATCAACACTAACGCCAACGCCAACACCATTATACAACCAGCGCCTCCACCACCAGCGCCGCCCCAACCGCCAGCGCCAGAACCTACTCCCAGTAAGTACTCTCCTCTTATTACATGCCAAAGTTGCAGCAAACAACTGAGTTCGTATGTACTGACCCATTCCTCTGCCGTGTAGATCTCGTCGTTGCTTGGGATGGACCCGAGGGGTACGTTGGGCCTCAGCTCTTTCAATTCAGACTTAATCGCTAATTCACCCATTTTCCTCTCATTCAGTACCTTCTCTGGATGGAACTCGGATGAAGAGTTCTCGTCCGCATGACCCACCCAAGTAGTCCTCACATACCCCACATCAGGTCCACCATGTTTATTTTTGGTAGTTCCAAAATCGTATACCCTTCGTCTCTCCATATCTGAGGAATCACTCCCAGCGACGAATGGCAGAGTCGTTGGCTAAATTGTCTCGGGATCGAGCGTCTTCTCCGAGTCATCCCTTTTCATTATACGGAGAGTTTCAATTTTCTGTCTGCTTTACGAACCGAGTACTGCATGCATGGGACGTAGTCCAGGTCAACCGTTTAGAGTAACCCTTCACTCCAACGGTGGTCGACGAAGAAACTATCTACAGCGATAAAGGCAACGCTTTTTATTGTATTTCATGTGTATTAGTCACGAATAGGAGGAAGAGATCTCCCTGGAATGGGAGTTCGCCAGTGTCAGCCATTCTCGGCGTCAACCTGGCAGACCACTCATACTTCAATGACCTTCAAGTGGTTGAAGAGATTTGACCTCGAGTGGACAATCCTAACCCCCAGTTCTGATGTGATTTCTCTTATTCCCCTCATTTATTTAGAATACGTCGACGTGTAGTATGTAGCTGTAGACACAGCGGAAACGAGGTTGATAGGAATTGTACTCTCGCCATTATCCGTTTTGAGAACAATCCAAAGTGTCTCGGTGCGATGTTCGAGGGGTTAGCAGTGGCCGTCGTGAGAAGTGGCCAGGTTTGGAGACAAAGCAAGGCTGCAATCGTGGCTCTGACCAACGACGGCCCACAACCAAAAAAAAATGCCAGTCTCCTCGCGTGAACCGACGCGAGATGTATGGAATCACAACCTCGAAGAAGCGATGCGCGACCTTCGTCGTCTCGTCGACGCGTTTCCTTATGTCGCCATCGTAAGCCCTGCTACAAAAGCGTCGTACAAGAGAGCTTGCTAACCCTTTCACTTTGTTTCGATATCTGAATACACGATGTCTGTGTTCCGTGCTTGACGCCGATAGGACTGCGAGTTCCCGGCTGTTGTTGCAAGACCGATTGGAAAGTTCAAGACTTCGACAGATTATCACTATCAGACGATGCGATGTAACGTCGACATTCTAAAGCTCATACAACTGGGTATCGCTCTCGTCAACGACGAGGGGAAAGTCGCGCAGGATTGTACTTGGCAGTTCAACTTTTACTTCAACACCGAGTAGGTTCTCGTCCCTGTTCTTTATTTCAGCGACAAGGGCATATGTGTTGATACCAACCGGCAGTGAAGATACGTATGAACCAAACAGCATTGACGCACTGTCCAAAGCCGGCCTGGATTTTGCAAGACATCGATCGCAGGGGATCCAACCGGCGGATTTTGCGGAGCTTATGATCACCTCTGGACTCGTATTATCTGATGAGACGACATGGATATCCTATCATGGGTCAGTAACCTTCCTTATGGCTTTACTCTCGCCTTTTTTCTGACTAAAGAGGTAGCGCCTATGACTTTGGGTATCTGTTACGAATGCTGACGGGTGCACCGCTGCCTGTTATGGAAGAAGAGTTTTTCGACATTATGAAGATTTGGTTCCCGTCTCTATACGATATCAAGTACATCATGCGACAGATTAAACCATCACTCAAAGGAGGCTTACAAGAGATCGCTCAAGATCTCGGAGTAGCAAATGTCGTAAGTCACTTACGCACTGTCCGTTATTTCGAGGCATCTAAGCAGTGGATCAGGCTCCAGCGAGCACGACATTTACATCGGGATATGCAGCTCACCTGGCTGCGATCACTTTTCACAAAATCATCGACCACTATATTCAACCTACGACAACTCGTTGGGATATTTCTGGTTTCCAGGGGGCCTTGTACGGTCTAGGAAGCACTTACGTCTCGGGGGCGTTGGACAACTCTCGCTCGACGCTCACGTCTGCAGAGCGTGAACGCCCTGGTGCGGCGAATCATACGAATAACGCGAATGCCGCCGGCGTGCACACATCTGCTCTCTCATCGATTGCAGGCGGATCGTCCTTGGGCGTATTAAGTCCCGGACAAACGGTGATGGGTCATCAAACGGCTCAGCAACAACAACAGCATTTAGGTGCTCTTGGAGCGTCCGCGACGCATTATGCGATTGCGGCGGCTGCAGCTGCAGCTGGTGGTCATGGTGTTGGTGTTGGTGGGATGGGCGTGTTACCGCTTCACCATCAACATGGGTTACATCATCATCAGGCGCATCATCATCATCCTCACGGTGCTTCAAATTTATCCGGCATGGGGCTGGGAGGAGCTGGGAGCGGGTTGGCTGGGTTGGGCCATCATTTAGGAGCGGCGGGAGGTCATCAGGGTGCTGCAGGAGGTGCAGGTGCGGGAGCTGGAGGAGGAGCAGGGGGAGCTGGTGGGGTCGTTGGACAGGGCAACCAGGGGAATCAAGGACAGGCGGGACAGGGAGGACAGGGTGTGTACGGGATGGTGCCCGGCGTGAATTCCTACGTACCTGGGTATGGCCTGAGCGGGATGGGCGTCGGTATGCCAGGGTATGGAGGTGTGCCGAACATGGGCCACTTTTACGCTCGGGACCGGTAGGTTTGGAGTGGCTGGTTAAAACTCGCTTTTGGCAAGCGACTCTCGGTTCCGCGTCTCTCGATTTCACTCTCTCTCTTTTTCCCTCGTCGTGTTTACAGTCTCTATCCTTATTCGCCCCGTCTCCTTTTTTCTGGTTTTTAATCTACGCCCCGTTTTCAAATTTGTACGCCCGTTTGAGTTGGACTTTGGACGGCAGTTTTGAAGGATCATACTTTGTCTAAACTCCCAAACTGAAGCGAATCGTCTAGTTCTGAGCATGAAATTCCTTTATCTTGTCCAAGTCGTCCAATGCGAAGCCAGAGGGTTGAAAGCCTAAATCGGTGTTGCTTTGTTCACATCTTAAGCCTCGCCCCTTCCGCCTCCTCCAACTCCCTCGTCGAAAGCGAAGACAACGTCCAAGCCCTAGTGTTCTAGAGCACTCAAAGGAGTTGGATAGATAATCGTTTTTGTGCTCTCCGCCATTTCTACCCGTTGGGGCCCTTGTCAGAATCGCCGTGGCGGCTGATCTGTTTCTTCTTCCCTTTTTTTGGCTTGGAAGATCCGAGCGTCAGAGGTCTCGATCCTCTTTCTGAATTCACCCTTGTCTTTTTCTTTTGTATCTTCGGTGTTTGGAGAGCCTTGTTGTTTTCGGACACGATAACCAACGGTGAAACAAAGGTTGTCACTCCCCTTCTAAATTTGAGAAAAAAAAATCGGAAAGCTGATTGGTGATTGAAAAGATAACAAAGGATCTCTTATTCTACGACACAAACGACCCCGTTAATCCGATCACCAGACGGCCACTCTGCTGAATGGACCCGTATCTCTGGCCGCAACCGTCCCATCAAGACCCAGGTCCAAATGCCGAGCATCTTCAAGCTACTCAAGGGCTCTTACAGTCGAACGGGACCACACGGACGACTCAGAGTCACCAGTCGCCAAACGGCGGTTGGAGTGCAGATTTTGGTTACGTGAACGGTGCGGTCTTCGTACAAAGCAGAGACATGCAGCGATAGCTAACAATATATGCAATTTTTTCACTCTCTATTTATTGCATTTTGTGGTGGTCCCCGTAGGTCGTCTGAATCCGCAAGCCGTTCAACAAGCAATTCCCCAGCAGATGTACGATTCCTCATGGGGCGCGTATGGGATTTACAACGACTTTGACGCCGCTGCCAGTCTCGGTATCGACCCCTCGGCGCTCATGACGCAACCAACACGATCGACCTCGGGCGTTTCGCAAAGCATTTCGGAATCACCAGCTACAATCGAGTAAGCTATGTTGTCTCTGACCTCTTTGACACCTGGCTGACGGCGTCCAGCCCGAATCTCATGATGAAATCGACATCATCCTCGCTCCCACATTACATCTCCCCAACTCAGACACAACTCAACCCCGCTAACCACTCTCAGCTCGATCAAGCGTATACACAACAC
>WSTO01000083.1:0-30142 GCA_019627685.1 Serendipita sp. 399 | reverse complement strand
CCTTTAGAGTCTTGTATTTGATCCGAATTTCCATTAGATTTTTGAACTCATCGATCGTCTCACTGAGTCGACTATTCGAGGATACAAAAACGACCTATTACTCGAGGCGATATGTCTGTTGATATCTTCGAGTGCCTCTCACGCTGCTTTGGATCTTCGACCAGACCTTGGAGTGAAAAAACCCCCAAAATGGAGATCCATTCTTGATATAAGCCTAAGTCATCGGAGTGACAACGTACAACATGCTGCCTCACAAGTCATTGGAGCACTCAGCGGATTGCGCTCTAGTGAACAGGACATAGATCAATAAGTGCCCTTCGGTATTCTTACAGGTGGTGTTACTGACTTTTTGTTTACCTTTATCTCAGAGCTTCGGACGACGAATCCTGCGGTTCAACAGGGAATGACCCGAGTACTTGGCTTTGTGGGCTCCAGCAAATACCCCCAGGGTATAAGAAAGACGATTCAGTGTCTCATTGACATCGTCAAGCGGGACGTGCGTCACATTTATCGTCATGATACATCTCAGCTCAACACTACCAAAGGCGACTAAGCGTTCGACAGGAGGTTATTGCGTCGAAGCGCGGCGCAATGCATATAATTCAATGGCACGTCTTCTTCAAACACTACAACCAATCATATTCGAAGGTTAGCTCCCAGTTATACCATGGATGACGCCGCTCAACTCCTTCTAAGAGCTTGAAAGTGGGCTCTTTCGAAATATTCTCAACTCATTTGTGGATGGGTTGGATGATTATGAGGTCGATGAGCGGGGAGATGTTGGATCTTGGGTCCGCATTGCATGCATCAAGGGACTCAGTAGCATCACGCAACTTATACTAACGTCTCAGGATCCGCGGAGGTATGATTGGCTTCCCGCCGATCTATACAGACAGATTTGGGCCGAATTAGTCAAGCAAGGAGCAGAACGACTGGATAATGTCCGTGCGGAGGTTGGGAGGCAAATTATCCAACTTTTCAGACTGGTCAAGACGTTACCGTCCTCGGATTCAGCCTGGATTCCAGAAGGCATCCAAACGATGGAGACGTTATTTATCGCCGAGTAGGTTCGATGTAGAGAGACCTCTTATATAGCTGATCATCATTTTTAGAGTTGACACCGGAGAAGGCTGGAATGAATCAAGCTGGCTCTTCCCTCGGATCGTTCAGTTATTGCAGATCGAAGCTTACAGACAACACTTAGTCCGCGGCATCGTTTTGAGTATAGGAAGTAGAAATGAAAGCACGGTCAGTAGAAGCATTTGTGATCTGGAACGTTGTTCTGATTCCGATGTAGAATCGACCAGCGTCCACTGCATTGACGGCGTATCTCCTCGAGAGACAAGTCAAGGTTCCGCAGGAACACATTATCGAAGAAGTTTTCAAAATACTTCTGGATTTGGCACGGAATAACTCCACGTCCAATACTGTCATCATTCCTGTCCTATCTACGTTCGATCAACTCATTGAGGCCGGGTTAGCAGTGGAAGCTGCAAAATCACCGGAAGGCTTGATCTTGTGAGTCTGAGTCTCAGCAAAGATTGTACGGTCGATATGCTCATCGATAGCATACCAGACTTGAGGAATTGCTGAATTTTGTCGGCGTGCGAGTGGAGCGTCTGAAGAATGTCCAAAGGATCAACATGTCTATGAGAGTGTGAGTATTCCCATCTACTGAAAGCTCCTGAGGCTGAGAGTATTCATAGCGTAATACAATTGCTTGCCGTGCCTGAGACGTTCGAGAAAGCCAAGGCCTATCTTCCTTCTTTCTTAGGCCATGCCTTTCCCAAGGTAATCGCGGAACCTATCACTTGTCATAGAGATGGTGCTGAGTAGATAATGTAGGTTCGAGAAGAGACAGGCGAGTTTCTCTACTTCGTCCTACAATCCCAGGATGTACCAGGTGGAGACTCCATAGAGCCAATACTATTGGAAACAGACTGGTGAGTACTCGAGTTTGTCACGCGTACGGAGCTCAATTGGGTGATAGGGCTGGTCCAGACTATGCGATCAGTGTGCAATCCGTGATCACAAATATGGAGTAATAGACCCTTGTTCTCCGGTGTCCATCTATCTCTAAGAGCATCCACATAAGTGACCCTTGTACTGGGTAAGGTCACCAGTACTTGCACCCTACCACAACGCGGGTTCGTGACGAGTCTAGGATTCTCCATGGAACATCCAAAGACTCGGGTGGTATGAGCTTGTACACGCCAAAACCTTGAGGTTAGACGCCGACCCAAGCATATATGCCAGCCGGCGTTGCGCGCGTCTTGTTTTCTACCATCGCAGACACGTAATCGATCGTGCCGAGTGTTATGCAAGGTTATATAAGCTCTGTCACGTAGCATCATTGCAACGCTCTCAACGTTTGTACAAGCAAAATAACGACGGGAGCAAACCTCTTTTCGAGATCATGTCCAAACTGAGTTCCTTGACCCAAGACCTAGCCAACTCGACGAAGGCACTAGTTCGACATGCAGCAGGTATCTACTATTTACTGCATCCCTCCATCTTGTTGTAAATTTGACTCTCCGGAATAGTGCTACATCGAGACCTAGGCCTACCAGTGGAACTCTGGCTGATAATTTTAGAAATGGCCTTAAAAGAATCCGTGAGCTCCTATAAAGCATGTTCATACAAGACATTTTCACAACTCCAAAGCAATCTGCGAGACTCAAACTGCTCTCCATCCTCATCTTCTGTGGAAGTGTGGAGGAGTGTTCGCTTGGTATGCCGCACATGGAAGAGGATAGCAGGACCTCAGCGTCATCTCGTCATCAATGGACCCACAGCCCGATTTACTAGAGGAGTTAGGGAGGTGATCATACGTGGAAACACCGACCAACTTGCCATAGTGACACGCTTGCTAGACCGCCAGGTCTTTCCTTTACAACAGCAATCGCAACTCACTACTCTTGTACTGTGTGATGGCCTCCCCGGCAGTACAAAGGTAGATGCAGCTATCCAGCTCCTTTTCGACAGGTCCTTCTCTCTCGATGGGTTACGATGCCTATCAATCGCTCCGCTGAAGCCGGCGATGAACTTCTGGAACAGATTGGGGCTTGGATTTCCTCGCCTCATCGCTCTCTCCGTGGCACATCCCATCAACCACCCAATGTTGCTGTCAATGAAACGGTTGGAGATTTTAGACTTCAAGCAGGATCCTCACACCCATCTCGACCTAAAACTTTCGCTACCCTCCCTGAGACATTTATCTGTTCGAGGCAGATATAATTCGGCTCTCAATCACTTCTTGATCGACCATGGCCACCAACTCGAGTCATGCCTATTCGAAGAGCCACCCTGGAGCCGGCCCGGGCTCGAAGAGACAATGTTCTGGTCAACTGTACCAAATTTGCGGTTGTTTGGGATGTTAGCAGATACGACGTCGCCATTCGAAGGTCCTCCAAGGAACTATCCCTTAGGCCATGTTCGTATCACAGGACGACTTCCGGATGCTAGGCGGACCCATCAGTTTGTAGAGCACTTCTCTCGACTATGTCACGTCTACATCGGTACCAGTAAACTACAGAGTCTCGACGAAGCGAAGCTAGTACGGTCCTTGAAGGAATTGGGTTTAGCGGTGACAGAAATCGCCGAGAGTGAACTCATTCCGGTGAATCCGATATCAAGGGAGAAGGTAACTTTCTTTACAGCTCTCGTCCTTGGAGTTGCGTATGTACATTTGTTCATCGCGAAGTAAAGGCCCTAGCGAGGGTTTGGGGTAAGCTTGTTACCTAACAAGACTAGAGCTCGAGTTCACATGCCATTAGCATATTTCGCAGATCCATCAAGGGAAATTATTCATCTACGACCATACACATATCATTTGACTCGTTAATACTGTAAATAGATGTCCCTCTTATGTGAACATCATGATGTCTAATTGTATATTGAGTGCCTACTCTGGCTGAGCGCTCATTTGCTGCATGCTCTCCTTGGAGTCAATCGAGTCGGCCTCCAATCGGGCCCTCGCTCGCGCGTCCTGGCGCCGAACCTTGGCCCCTGCGACGACGTAAAGTTTTCTTCGGAGGTTGATAAGATGCATATCACCCTCCTTCCCGTTGAACTTATTCTCGACATCATTCATAACTTTAGGTTCGCCGATGAACAGTTTGCTCCTCGCGGTCGATGGAGTTGGTATAATGATGAGTGGCAGAACTGGTGGAATCCTCGCTCAAAGAACTCCGAAATCTCAGATAGCCATGGATTGAGCACTCTTTTAGCATTCTCTAGGTACAGTTTTCGTTCCCATTGTCGTGCCTATCCAATAGTTCTATTCTAATAATCTCATACGCTAGGACGAATCGATACTTTCGAGGAATATGTATTCCCCTTATCTACTCTCGAATGACGGTGACAACCGTTAAGGACTTTTACACTGCTATGGAGCGTAGGGAATTTGTTCAAGTTTTAAGGGTCAGACTCGCCTCTCGATATGCCATCAAGGAGAACCCTACACTTGTGAATGATGGGCAAATTCTCACCATTCTGGAAACGTTTACCAACCTCAACACCCTCGTTTTACTCTACGATTGCAATATGCGCATCCACAGACGGACCCCAGTAGATATGACCACTGCTGCAGTCTCCAGAAAAGTTGTATCCTTATTAACCTCGGGTCGATTGAAGACTCTGGCAGTATCTATACATTCCGGGATATACGGGACAAAGGATAACCCACGAACGGTCGCCCCAACCACACTCCATACCGAACTCTTAGGCAAGGGGCTATCCCTGAGCAGCCAACAAACGATACATATGGCCTTACATCTTACTGCTATGCCAGAACACTCTTTGGATCAAAAGATAACATACCGAACCGGAAAAAACGCCTTAATGAAGACGGTTCGTCCCTTCTCCCCGTCCCCAAACCTCGTCAGTATGCATCTGTACAAGTGCAGAGACATACGTGCACAACATTTACCAGAGCTGGTTCTTCGTTTCCCGAAGCTTCAATATCTCTATGTTGCCTCAGTTGGAGGCAGTCGCTCCGAGGTACAGACTCCGCGTCGTTCTCCGGGCTGGAGTGAACGCCACGATGCATTCTGGAGACAACGCGCACCCCTAAAGGTGATCCATTTAGAAGGCGTACTAGATTGGCAGATCTGTGCGATGGGAACAATAGCGGCCTTCGTCGTTACCATGACCTGCATTTCGCGGCATGAACTCAATAACGCATTCTTAAAGGATTCGGAAATCTTTCCGTGCATGAAGGAACTACGATGCGAACCTACGTACGACATTCCTATTCGATACAAGGAATACCCATGGACGCTGAAAGAAGTGATGGAGCAGCGCCAGGTAGTGATGAGACCTGATGCCACTCGTAGCAACTCGTGGAATCGTCGATAAAGCTTGATGGACAAAGTATGAAGGTTGATTTTATCCTTGCCGACCCGTATATATAAATAGAACTTCGGGGATAGCGACGTAGTGAGCTATCAAAACTAATGTCGAGTTGATTTCACGAGTATTAATAAAGATAATGGACGTACATTTAGCCACTGACTTATTAGTGCCAGTGTCGCTGGTCATGCACAATATGACGCTTCATTCAGGACACTTTGTGACCTTCTTATCTTGTTCTTTCCAACTATCTTTCATTAGAAAGGTTGCCAGAACACCCTCTTTGGTGTTGGTGGTAAGCGTCTCTTTCCGCTTCTTGTCGACGCCCACGCCGAGTCGAAATGGCGAATATCACGCATTTACCAGAGGAGATTCTCCTCCAGATTGTACAAGAATTCAAGCCAAAAGATGAGAATTATCTCACGAATCTAGAGTGGCTTCGGCGACAGAGTAACTGGTGGAATCTTCCCCACCCTTTGGCGGATAATGCGAGCGAGGATGAAGATATAGAATGGCATGATTGCTACTCTACCCTTTTCTCACTCTCCTAGTATGTATTACTTCTCTCTAGCCTATCTTATATTCTGATCGAAAGACACCATAGCACCAATCGGTGTTTCTACAGACTCTGCACGCCACTGATCTACTCCAAAGTGGACTTATTCAGCCTTCAGGACTACCATGTTGCAATGAGCAAGAAGCAGTACGTACAGTGCCTGCGAATCAGGATCAGAGTCGCCGGGGGAGCACTTCACAAGCTGGATGCGTCTATGGACCTCTACCAGGTGTTCTCCGTCCTCGGAGCGTGCACCAAAATCAACAGTCTAGTAATATTTTACGAGTCAGGCTATCATGAGCCAAGCGGTGCGAGAACTCCTGCCCCGTCTCTTCCCTTCACGAGCAAAGTCGTCTCGTTATTGGAATCCGGCCAGTTGAAAACCCTGGCGATCTTCGCCTCTAACATGGGCATGGCTGTCGAGGAGGAGAACATCGGTCCTTTGTCGCTTTTCTCAGAAATGAGGACACAAGTGCGCAACCTACGCCCTGATCAACAGATCCATATCGTTGCAGATCGGTCGATAATGCCCAGATACTCCGAGAAACAGATGCACGGCGGTAGTCATCTCGCACCTGCGATCAACAAGAATACGCGCGTCTATTTCCCGCCCCCAAACCTCGTCAGCTTGAAGTTTATGAGCTCCGGAGATATCCACGCACCTCACTTACCGGATCTTGTTCTTCATTGCCCACAACTCCGGTATCTATTCGTGTCGGAGTGCGGTGACTATATCGGACTGAGGCACATCCCTCGTCCTAGCGGATGGAGTACGCGCAGCGACGCTCTTTGGAGACAACGGGAGCCGTTGGAAGAGTTCCACATCGAGCACATGCTGGAATGGGAGATTCTGGCAATGGGGACGATACCGGCTCGAACGGTCATCATGACGAGTCTCGTCAAGGATGATTTACAGAAGTCGTTCCTTGCGGACCCAGAAATGTTCCCGGGCGTCACCCTTCTTCGGTATGAATCGCGGGACGACATGCCCTCGGGCGGGGAGCCTATGCAAAAGAAATTCGAGGCCACCTTAAAACAGAGAAAAGTTCGATGGAGTACCGATGCTGTGTATCTTCATCGGCGGAGGTGGCGGTTTGATGGAAGTGATTGGTATTAGGAGTCAAAACAACCAATAATTTCGAATTGTCTTATCTTATTCTGAATCAGATAGCACTTTCTATAACATGTATGATAATTTGACGCTTTTGCTGCGAGAAACTGTTCACTCTGGGCGTGTGAGAGATCCGAGTCGGGCAGACCAGTCCGGTAGAGATCATTTTGCCAATGCAATACTGACGGCAGGATGGATTGGTTTTCTATGCTCTCATTTTATCCTTTCACAATCATTCTTGATTGTCAACGTAGTCATTGCGCCCTTTTCTTCCTTTTGTGGTCGGCGTCTCTGATCAGCTCGCTTTCTTGTTACCGTCCACGACTTCCGACTCGGCGCGATATGACGAACATCACGCAGCTACCAGAAGAAATTCTCCTCCACATTGTACAAGAACTTGCGCCGGAGGATGAGAATTACATCACGAATCTGGAGTGGACTCGGCAGCAGTGCAACTGGTGGAACATGCGCGAAGATACAGAATCAAGCGATTGTTACTCTACCCTTATCTCACTCTCCTAGTATGTGTTGCTTCTCTCTAGCCTATCCTACATTCTAACCGAAAGGCGTCATAGCACCAATCGGTGCTTCTACAGACTCTGCGTGCCAACCATCTACTCCAAGGTGGACCTGTATAACCTTCAGGACTACCGTGTCGCCATGAACAAGACGCAATACGTACAATGCTTGCGAATCAGTATCGGAGACAACATGGCACCTCGTCGCAAGTTGGAAGCACTGGACATTGACAGAATCCTCTTCGTACTCGGGGCATGCGCCAATCTCAACAATCTGGTGATCATCTACGAGCCGATCTATCGAGAACAGCAACAACAAGGAAGCAGTGAGAAGCAGACCCCTGTGTCTATCCGCTTCACGAGTAAAATCGTCTCGTTGTTGGAATCTGGCCAATTGAAAACCCTAGCGGTCTCTAGTCATGGCATGGGTTCAACAGTCCTAGACGATAGCATGGGTCCTTTGTCTCTTCTCTCGGAAATTAGGTCGCGAGTTCCCCAGCTGCGCCATGACCAACAGGTCCATCTCGCAGCATTTCGATGCGTGATGCCCAGATACGCAGAGAAGCAAATCTATGCTCCTACTGACCACGCACCTGCAATCAATAGGAACACCCCAGTGTATTTTCCACCCACAAATCTTGTCAGCTTGAAGTTTATGAGCTCCGGGGATATCCACGCACCTCACTTACCAGACCTCGTTCTCCACTGCCCACAATTACGATATCTATTCGTGTCCGAGTGTGGTGCCTATGCTGGACTGCGACACATCCCTCGTCCTAGCGGATGGAGTACGCGCAGCGACGCCCTTTGGAGACAACGGGAGCCGTTGGAAGAGTTTCACATCGAGCACATGCTGGAATGGGAGATTCTGGCAATGGGGACGATACCGGCTCGAAAAGTCATCATCACAAGTCTCATAGAGGACGATTTGCAGAAATCGTTCCTTGCAGATCCGGAAATATTTCCCGGTCTCAGCTTTCTCCGGTATGAACCGAGGGATGACATGCCGTCAGGTGGCGAGGCTGTCCAAAAGAAGTTTCATGACGTCTTGAAACAGAGGGAGATCCAATGGAAGGCCGACGCTGTGCATCTTTATCGAGTGCGATGGCGGTATGATGCAGCATTTGAGCTATCGGATGAGGAGAGCTGAAAAGAATACGCTTTGAATTGATTTGTCAATAAATATAATGATTATCAAACGGTTTCTTCGCTAAGAATTGTCCAAAGAGATCTAGTGACGGCCCATATCTGGCAGCTACTATTCATTCATACGAACGGTAGCACACGACGTATCATGTAAGTCGATGTATATTAGGCCCGGATGGTAAAATACACGCACACTAAGGCGTACCGACCCTAAGAGTAATGTACATGGCCGAGGGAGCCAACATCTGAGGCAACACGATAAATATACAAGTATCGTTTGAATCTCACTATCGTGCCTATTGAGGGTTATGATTCACGTTTACACACCAAGTTCTTGGAGTTTTGGTGGGACCGTGTTCCACGATTCTCCAAGTGTCAGCCTTAGGCGCCCACACTCACAATCAGACCACCAGCGGGTCACTTTGAACAGTTTTGACCTCATGGAAATTCGTAAGCTGCTCAATCAGCGTAATGAGCTTCCGTTCATCAGTCGTGGGCCCCCTTCGAATACGAGATATTCCCGTCTGGTATTTAACGAATATTCAGATCGCCGAACAGAATCGGAAGCGAATGAACACAAAGAATTCGAAGCTGATGACCGAGTGCAAGTTGGAACTCGTGGCATATCCAGTGTGTATCTCATGTTTGCCACTCCTTTCTCCGCTGAGAAAGAATGATCAAGGCATCGAGCCCGAACGTGCTCCCAACCAAATAGTGTTCGTCATGTTTGTTCCATGCACTGTTCTCATCTTTCTGAAAAATGTTTTCATCAGCGCGGCGCCGCTGCAATCGCCTGGAGAATGCGTGGAAGGTTGTTGCCCGCAGAGTGATTGAGCTTTTGACTAATAAATTATTTGCAGAAGACTGGTACCTAAAATCACACGAGTTGTCACGTTGGCCGACCATTGCAATACTTGCATACGCGGCAGCGATGCCGCATCGGAGATTTTCACAGCTCTTTCCAAATGCCTATCAGACGGGGAAGCCGTGTCCCCTCGTTATCCACCTCGATACATGGATTTTTAATGACGGAGAATGCCTTTGTTGGTCCGTTCATCCCCAGCCATGCGGCTATGTCATGAGCGAGTACGCTTCTTGGGTGGCGCATGTAATGGGAAAGCATTTCCATTCCAAGTTTGTCCCGCGAGACCTGCCGGTGGGAAGCTTCCACAAAGGATCCGATTGGAACTTCCCACTTCCGATCCATAATACCACGTCCGAGTTCCCGATGGCTAGTCCCACTTTGGGATTCTTCGTTCAGGTTGTCCAGAAATTTGAGCCTCAGCTAAAAGAATGGGGCAAAACATGTAAGTCTTATATCCTCTCAAATCTACACACGATTTGAGGACTTTCCAAACCCTTAGGAGGGATGGGAGACGTAGTCTCTGTACATTTGTCTGACATTGACGACAGATAGGAAGAGGTCTTGCATTTCTTTGCCTACAGCAGGAACCTCAGTCTAGCAAGTCACGCTAATCATCCAGTAAACCACCAAATTGACAATAGACAATTGTACAGTTACATACAAAGTATTGATCCTGGCTCACAACTCGATTTACTGTCATTATTATCTGGATGGTAATTACCCCTCGAAGTGTGAGGAGCATAGATGCGCCTGTGGCAGCCCATTTTGATACCACTACGATGTATTCTGTGAGATCTGGGACATGATGGCATATGCTATTTTCTCTTGGGATGGTGAACGCGGTGAAACATACTTGACTATCGGAGGCGGTGAGGTCCAATATACCAGGGTGATATATGAGCTCTCCAGGGGATTCGAGGTTGACATTGCGCCACTATAGTACGGAGCAAAATCGTAGATAAGTACGCTGCCTCGGTGCCTTCCAGGTCCCTTGGCAAGCACCAGAGTGACACTCTCACTCTATAGTGATCCAGTGTGAGTATACCCCAGTATTAAGGCTCACTTCATTGCAGTTGCTTCCACATACTAAGGGATTATAGGCGCCTTTTGTAAAGAGAGCGATACTCGGCGGCGTAAGCTTGTAGGAGAGAATTTGATCACCGATTTTCTATTGGGGTCTCAAATGAACTTCCGAGAGCAAATCTATACATAATACTGAATATTTATTGTCAAAAGTGCTGTATGGCGTGATAAGCGCGCATTTTCATGGTCGAGGCGGTCGCAGGTCAATTCCGAGGCTGCATGTACGGCGACGAAATGGACGTTTTGAATCAAAATCAAATCTAACGTATAGTAATTTCGTAGATGCTGCGACTATAAAGGCGGAGAGACGCGGCCTGTCGACGTTTGCTCAGACTGTGTCTCGTCTTCCCACTTTTTCCTCGTTTCTTGAGGGGAATCCTTCTGATTTATTGCTTCTTCACGATGAAAACGACGAGGAGGTCAACGAATCTTTGAGCCATGTCCCCGCCATGTCCCATCCGGCCACCCACGAGCCTGACACTGGTACAATCCAACATCTTTTGCGTCGAGTTACCGAGACAGAAGCACGCGAGTTATCCGCACATCACAAAGCAGATCAAGAGTCGCTCGAGAGGAGCGGGAACCGCCATCAAGAATTGGTCGAATTGGCCGCATCCGCCACGGACCGGGAGGAAGCAGCACAACGCTGAAAGTCAGGGAGATAGTGACCTAAGATCGGCTCGGAAACCTTTTCACAAATCTGAGGCCTATAAGTACGAAGCGGATTCGATCAAGCAGAAGAAGGCTGCAGACGAGGCCTCAACTTCCAATCTGGCCGTGCTGCCGATCTGCGACAAAGCCACGACTTGCGAAGATCAAAGCTAACTATCAACATGAAATGGCTGAGAGATTTTAATTAGCCCTCGAGTCGGAATCAGGCTATGCACCTCCGAACTCCCAAGGTTTCGTTTAGTTTCCAGACATATAAGCTGTACCCGTACCTGTTATCTCTATATCTATCCAATCAATTATTCGTCACTGATACGGACACTCACCCGCTGAACTCGCAAATCTGACGCATTTTCGCCTCTGTGTCGTCGTCTGAGATGAGATCGAGCGTGAAAGAAAAGTCTCAACTCTGTTCTCGTTCAAAAATTTACTGGAGTGGTAGGAAAACTCGGGTTCAAATGGACGTGGGGATTGACCGAATTGGGAAGGCCGATCGATCATTATATCTTGAACCCGACCGTTACTGTTGGAAATCCGTTGGAATTTATCGAAAAAAATCTATTTACACAAAAGGCTACGAGAATGCTCTAGGATGCATGCTTGAGGCGAGAGAGAAGGAAACGATGATGGGATGATGAGAAGCAAGTACGAGTGATGGGAAGGGACGATCGATGGACCTAGATGAACGCATGGTAGAAGGAGGACTGGTATGGTTATGGGCTAAACATTCATTTATCTGCTGTGGTCGAGCCGCTGCTATTGCTGTTACTACTGCTCGAGGCAGGGAACAATTTGCGTCGCGCGCGAAGTTCCTCTGAGATATACAGTCGATGGGCGGGGAAATCCTTCAAATGTTTGCGAAAAACATCGATACGCGAAAAGTAGCCAGATTTTCCGTCTTCGGATTTCTTGTTCATCCGTTGTTGGGTTTTACATCCTGGATGTGGGCACACCAGGTCCTCGTCGGGTGCGTGCAAGGATGTGACGTGTCGAGCTACTTCGTTGGCGGAGAGGAAGCTGCCCTTTTTGCGTCTTGGGAGGGAGTGGTTTGAGCCATGGAGGAAGGGGTTCCACCCCCCGAGAGGACAGTCGAATACGGGACAGAGGAGACGGGGGTGGTGAGGCGAGGAAGAAAGTCCGTTTTCGCGAAGATGTTGAAGGAGGAGATGGAGTTGTTGGTTGATGATGGTCGGGTCCGAATAGGAGTAGGCCGTCGTGCTTGGCGGCTCAATTGATCCAGCAGGTTCATCTGTCGAATTGCGTTGGTATGTCAATGGTGTTTGAGCACGACGGTCTCTCGACTGAGTCTTATAGGGATGGTAGCGGTGTCTTGCACTGGTGTCACCGATGAGCGATCTTGAAGCTCGGGAAGCCGGAGAAGGAATGTAGTCGCTATCGGCGACTGATTCGGAGGAGGAAGAAGAAGAAGAAGGAGCCTCGATGTCTGTATCGTCCTCGTTGTTGCTGGTGGAGGGGGTCGCCGCCTCTGGGGTAGTGTCCGTTGAGCGTTGATCCCCCTCAGCGGGGCCGTCTACTCCATCCGAATCTATCGTATTATGGTCCTGGTTGAGTAAGGCGGGATCCACTGAACCCAGATATGCTGGAACGCAGTGGTCTTGTGCGTAGTAGGGCCATCCGCCTACGTCGACAAAGGGCTGATATATCGGTACAGCCCAGTTGGTGTAGGGAGTTTCGAAACTCCAATCGAAAGGAGCATCGAGTGTTTCTTGTGTAGTCGGAAAAGTGAGATCGTCCCAGATAGCGGGGTTGATGAACTCCATCTGGTAGTCGAGCGACGTTAGCCTCGACAATCTCTTTGACTCCGGACAAAGAGTAACATACTTTTATTCGTCTAGTTCAAAGGCAATAAGGTTGGGGATGGAATAGGACGTCGCGGGTGATTCGTTCTTAGGTGTGCTCATCGTTCTGGCTGGGGGAATTATTATGATGGAGGGTGGCTTTACTGGTTGAACCAGTGGAGACAATGCGCGGACAATGCCACAAAGAACGGAGGCCGAGCCTGGCTTCGACGGGGACCAATCAGCGGCGAGCCAGGAGAAAGCCTCCTGCCTCATCCCGACGCCCACCCGAATGGACGCGTGTGCAGTGCCGCAAGCCATTGAGGACAAATGCGCTTGGCCTGCGAACCGGAATCTGCGCTTTGATTCGCCAACGCGCAACCCATCGTCCGAGTCCAATCGACTTTTCCTACAAAGTTCTTTGACAAATCGCATTGATTATTCTATTACAGAGGTATATAATACACTTTCTTCTATCAGTTTTTTTGCTGGAATTTTCGAGACGTCATTTAGCCCAAACTGCGGGTGAAAGCGATCAAAGGCGAGGGCGAATGGTTCTACTGGCCACCTAGGCGCATGAGATACATGTAGAACATTCAGTTTGGGATACTCGAAATCTTTCCCTTTCATACTTTGTGGACCTGAGCGAGAGCTATTCTAATGGCGGCGTCCACCTCTGCTGGTCTGAAGGGAACCCCACCTATCCTCGGTGGGAGCACTCCCATCTATGGGAACATAGGATTCTTTCTCAACGAACGGGTTTCCTTTCTTCCCCGGTTGGGTGGGACTGGTACCACCTCGGATAGGTGGCACTCTTCATTGCAGAGTTCGCCGATCATGCGTCCTTTGGGCGCGAGAACAGGTGACGAGTGAGTGCAGGAAACACTTTATATATTTTTTTAAATCATAAAAGTACGCGCCGGATTTTTCCATATCAATATCTGTTACCCCTCACGCGCATTTTCCTCAGCCGTTTGCCCGAATGGGCCACTGCTATCCCTATATATATTGTGTAAGTAAGTAGCGCTCACTCAGACATCAAATCTTCACGGTCAGATATACACTGCTTCTATGGGAATTGGCTGGGAGGCGGCACTGGTCCATCAGAATACAGAGTTTGTTGACCAAATAAAGTCCAGATATGCGGACTTGGGTCCCGATGGAGTTGGATTTGGCATATTCTTCATGAGATTTCGATTGAGGGCGTGTCTCCCTCATCTATAAGGCGGTTTTCGTCGCCTGTGAGTAGTGTAGGCATAGATAACTCTTTATCAGTTAGTCCGTCAGCTGAATGTTGCAAAGCGGGATAAATCCGTACTAGAAGCTTGTTAGAAAATGGATCAGAATGACTACAAAGACAAGTCGATCGTGCTTCCACGAATCGAGGGACTCAGCGTCGAGAGGCAATTGACCGTTATACAGACGTCGATATCGAGTTTCCTGCGTGAGAGATAACGTTTACGAGGTTTTGAGTATGCAATATCCAACTGTTTCGACTGCGGGAACAGATGACATCGCAACAAGGAAAGACGGAAGTGATTCAGATGAGGGGATATGGCGGTGAGAATTATGTATGAGCAAGCCAGTTCCTATTTCATCCAATGAACGTCAGAAGTATAGACAATTGGTCAAGAACCGTAGGAGGGAGCGCCTGGTGACGACGATAATGGCAAATTGAATGCTTCGCGATGGCGCATACACTGCATGTCTTGAATGACCTGTGTGAGGATGATTGGAGGATGCCAGGCGCGGTCGAGTACAAATCCAGTGGTGGTCGAGAACAAGAGAGAGAACGAGATCGAGATCCACGGTCAGGCAGCCGACACTATTGAGGGCGTAGATTTCCACAGTGGGCGGCGCAACCCTGCCCCTCTTTATTGAGAGATACCGGGCGATTCTCAGATCGATCGACAGATTCGCTTTCATCTAGATCTGCTGCCAGCTCTTCCTCTCTGGCCTTGTGATAGTAAAATACTAGTCAAAAGACGGATGGGATAGGATGGAGGTCGTTGAACCAGAGGCATTGGATCGCCATACAGAGCTACAAGGCTACGTCGACGGTCGCCAATCCCCGCACTGTGCGAGCCCAGGCACCGTGGCTGGGAACGCCTTGAATACATAGGGCGGTTCACCTTGTTACGTCTCTGTGATACCTGTTGGAGTAGCTGGGAACTTTTTTACTATGCTATGAGAATATGCAATAGGCAGACGGCCGCTTTCCTTCACAGTTCATCGCATTGACGCAAGGCTGTGGGCAAAATCCGCAATGCGATGTGAGCTTTCCCAGGAGGAGAACAGAGCTCCGTCAGAATCACCTGTCACATAGAATACAATAGTAGGTACACATGCTGCCTCGCGGTTCCTCAGCCTTGCAAAGGAATACATCAACTGTGCTAAGAACACCGGGCGCGGGAATGGGCATAATTTCCAGCACTGTGTGGCTAAGAAAATACACTATGCGGAGTACTATATGAGTGTGTGAGAGGGAGAACGACTGTGGCGCGTCTGGCCATCCTAGCAACCCGATGGACGGGACATACAATTTCTTGGCCGGCTGCTCCTTATCCGCTTCAAATCCCATTCACTCTATTCAATCATTTGGCAGAGTCACGAACGACATGGAAGGCGTACTGCGCTCCATTCTAACGACCCGATAGACGGCGCAGGCAATATACCGGCTGACAGGCCCTCGTACGCCTCAAAACCTATTCACATTACTCAATCACTTGGCAGAGTCCCGAACGACACGGCCGGTGTACCAAACTCCAAGCCTGCGACTCGAACGCAAGAATCCTTGATCCCAGTACCAAAGGCGTTGTTGAAGGCGCTCCTTCCAAGACGACAATTCATAGGTATGGGAGGAACTACGTCTATAAAAGGTGGGGGAACCTGGGTCTCCAAAAGATTCCTCAGACTGGTTCTCCCCTTCTTCGTCTTCAGCCGCTTTCTTCTTTCTTCTCGCCTCTTTTCTCTTCTTCGTTGTTTTCTTTCCTTTGATATCAACTCTTTTCGCTTATTTTCTTTCTCTTTTCACTCAGCTTTTACCAACCATGCGCTTCTCCATCTTCGCCACCATCCTCGCCACCGCTGCTACTCTCGCTGTTGCTATCCCCGTCGATACGACCGGATCGAGGTTAGTGACACGAGTTGTATCGATTATATTCCGGGCGCGTATCTAACGGTCAACTCTCGCAGCACTTCTGTCGCTCCAGTAGGAGAGCCAGCCAAGCCCGAACATGCAGGATTAACTCTCAAAGCCGTCAACGAAGCAAAGGAAAAGACGCTTGTACATCATAAATCACACGAGAAACTCGAGAAAGAGGAAGAAGAGGAAGAAGAAGAAGAAAAGGAGGCGAAACACAAAGAACACGAGAAGAAGGAGCATTCTTCCGTGGTCCTAGTCCGTCGAGACCCTACCCTCCAACAAGCCAAAGACCACAAAAAGGCCTGGGGTGACATCGAAAAGGCGCATACAAAGGCCGCGGGCACCTCGTTGGCGAGCGCTGCATCGTCCCAGGGACTGGAGCAGCAGATGCATATGACCGACGCGACGAACCATGCAAATTCGGCTACAAAGGCTCGTCATATGTCCGAGGGATACGGTCATCTCGTTACTGCGATGGGCCACGAGAACAAGGCGGCGGCAGCCAGGACGGATGCGACCCGCGACCACCACACCCAACTCGCTGCAAACTCGAGGCTCGCAGCCGCCACTTCGTTCCATGCGGCCAGCCAGATCCAAGCAAACTTCTAATTCGGGCGCATTACCATTCGTGGTCATCGTCTACCTTGGATTTCCGATTCCATACCATCATCCCCAACCCTATGTATCTATTTGATCCTATTCCTTGTACATATCGCTGTTACTATCAGTGCATAAAGCTTATACATCAAACATTTATATGCATCTTCCAGCAGATTAACTCGAAGAGATCGAACCAATGAGAAGGAGTGCACGAATATGTCAACACAATGTCTCCCCCGCAGAACTAGAGCGTATGATTAATTTCTAGCAATTTCTCATGGCCGATTTCGTATTATTGTGCCTCCGGTCCCTCGTCGTCTGTATACATTGCGCGTCCACGTAGGTCACCAGATTCAACATCCCGGAAGGCGGGAAAAGGAAGACGAGTCCTATCGTTTCCCAATCCTGAAGTAGTCGTCTCAATCACCCTATGTCAACCCAGTCAGACCAACGCTGATGCACTAAGGAGAATGAGGTACGCACTCACCCCTCTGTTTCGACATACGTACAGGATGTCTACTGGCAGTCTGAAGCGCTCTCTCCTTGGAACCTCCCTTCCGGTCGGGAATGATGGTTGAACTACCAACGCCACTACAGACCCTGATATGTGCCTTAGTCAGCATTCACTTGCGCACTTCTAAAGTGACGAATGGCATTTGGACAACAAACGGTGCATTGGATCTGATGATAGCACTAGGATTTGTGTATTTGGATAACGTGACACATCTGTTGACCAATTCTTGGTGTCCGAGGCACAACATCATTTGTTCTTGCTGAAGATGCCCCCACCTATCACCAGTAAGCCTGCATAGATACCGTCTCAGGCGTCTTGTCTCACCTGCCCTCTCCCACCAACGTCCAGTAATGATCGGATCTTTCATATATTCTGTTGCTATCACCAGCAAAACGTTAGCAAACATGTAAAGCGTGGAGTGTCACTTACAGAGGCGATTATCAAGCACCCCCTGAACCATGTCCTCGCAGAGTTGAGCTCCTAGTCCACTTTGGACAAATGCCCGGTATGCTTTCTCTGCTGCTTGGGCTACGGCTTGGGTGGACGCGCGTTGCTGATAGACTTTGATAGCCTTCAAGGGATCAACCTTGCAATGGTTCCATAGAAGAAAACCAAAGTCTGCCAAAATGGCAGTGGCTACGAGATATTAAGATTCGGTGAAACCTCGATCAAGTTAGCGCACTCATGGCACATCGTATCAAACCTTCGAGGGATTCAAAGACCATTTGCTGAAAACGTGGGTCAATGAAGACAAGGAACGTGAGTCAGAAGCGGACAGCTACCTGAGAAAACAGCTTGGAAGAGAATGCCTCCGCCTTGGTGAGAACATGAGAGAAAGTATGGAGCCAAAGGTGATTCGTTACCATCTATTCAAGACATGCACCCAGAGAAAGGAATAATATCAGCAGGCTGACAGGCAGTGATAAACAAGCTACAAAATCCGCACATTCTAGGGAAAAAGAGATGAAATCGGGTTCGAGATGTAAACCCTCACAATTTCCAAGAAGACTTACGCTCTAGAGGAGGAAAGGTAGAAGATAAGTGACAGAAATAGAGGGCAAGAAAGAATGAACGCACAGGCTGAGAGAGAGCAACGGGAGTATAAGTGGAACTGAGTGATAGAAATACTCAAGGGTAATTGACCTACATCCTTTAGGAAATGAGGATGATCAGCAGGCATGAACTAGAAGGGAAAAAGTGGTTTACATACACACTATGAGGATAAGACGAAGCAGGCATCAGTCATTGCAGGTATAGGCTCGAAATACTGTCAACGTACTTTCTACAAGCAGCAAACGACAAAGAAAGGGTCAGTAATCACGAGTAATTGCGAGTGTCGAGACAGAAAGTGCTCACGGACTTTCTGCAAGCAGGAAACGACGAAGGAAGGTCAGTAATCTCGAGTAATCGTAAGTATCCAGTCAAAAGAATGCTCACGTACATACTACAAGCAGGAAACAACGAAGAAAGGGTCAGTCATCGCGAGTAATTGTGAGTGTCGAGCCAAAAAGATGTTCACATACATACTACAAGGAGGAAACGACAAAGAAAGGGTCAGTCATCACGACTAATCGTGAATGTCGAGCCAAAAAAATGTTCACATACATACTACAAGCAGGAAACGACAAAGAATGGGTCAGTCATCGTGAGTAATTGTGAGTGTCGAGCCGAAAAAATGTTCACGTACGTGCTACAAGCAGGAAACAACAAAGAATGGGTCAGTCATCGCGACTAATCGCGAGTGTCGAGCCGAGAGATGTTCACGTACGTCCTACAAGCAGGAAACGACGATGAAAGGGTCAGTCATCGCGAGTAATCGTGAATGTCGAGCCGAAAGAATGTTCACGTACTCTCTACAAGCAGGAAACGACGAAGAATGGGTCAATCATCGCGAGTAATTGTGAATGTCGAGCCGAAAGAATGTTCACGTACGAGCTACAAGCAGGAAACGACGAAGAATGGGTCAGTCATCGCGAGTAATTGTGAATGTCGAGCCGAAAGATGTTCACGTACGTCCTACAAGCAGGGAACGACGAAGAATGGGTCATTCACCGCGAGTAATCGTGAATGTCGAGTCGAAAGAATGTCCACGTACTCTCTACAAGCAGGAAACGACGATGAAAGGGTCAGCCATCGCGAGTAAGTGTGAATGTCGAGCTGAAAGAATGTTCACGTACTTTCTACAAGCAGGAAACGACGAAGGAAGGGTCATTCACCGCGAGTAATCGTGAGTGTCGAGCCGAAAAAATGTTCACGTACGTCCTACAAGCAGGAAACAAAGAAAAAAGGATCAGTCATCGCGAGTAATCGTGAGTGTCAAGCCGAAAAAATGTTCACATACGAGCTACAAGTAGGAAAGGACGAAGAAAGGGTCAGTCATCGCGAGTAATCGTGAGTATCGAGCCGAAAAAATGTTCACGAACTTTCTACAAGCAGGAAACAACGAAGAAAGGGTCATTCACCGCGAGTAATCGTGAGTGTCGAGCCCAAAAAATGTTCACGTACGTCCTACAAGCAGGAAACAAAGAAAAAAGGATCAGTCATCGCGAGTAATCGTGAGTGTTGAGCCGAAAGAATGTTCACGTACGGGCTACAAGCAGGAAACGACAAAGAAAGGGTCATTCATCGCGAGTAATCGTGAGTGTCGAACTGAAAGAATGTTCACGTACGTGCTACAAGCAGGAAACGACAAGGAAAGGGTCAGTCATCGTGAGTAAGTGTGAATGTCGAGCTGAAAGAATGTTCACGTACGAACTACAAGCAGGAAACGACAAAGAAAGGGTCAGTCATCGCGAGTAATCGCGAGTGTCGAGCCGAAAGATGTTCACGTACGTCCTACAAGCAGGAAACGACAAAGAAAGGGTTAATAATCGCGAGTAATTGTGAATGTCAAGCCAAAAGAATCCTCGCGTACTCCCTACAAGCAGAAAACGACGATGAAGGGGTCAGTAATGGCGATGGTTGCGGTTATTGAGCCTGAATAATGTCCACGTACGTACTAGGAGCAGGAAACGACAAAGAGAGCATCAGCAATTGCAAGAATCAAGTTGGGAATGCAGCTCACGTACCGACTGTGGTAAAGGTACCCAGTTGTGGCAGATGTCAGCTTTGTGGCAGAACAAAGTCCCAACTGATGTATTTCCAGACTTACATAGCATTGGGGGAACCATTGCAGCATATCTGCCATCATCTCCCCACGAACCTCTTTTGAGGCCACTTGATGGAGTTCACTTGCATTTGAGTTTGCCTTTTGCTCCACTCTTAATAATGCTGCCCTGTAGATGGCTCCTAAATGTTCTTGACACCAAGGAGTACAAACGTACCATTTTAGCGCATATTTTATGCATACCTTCATGTTATTTCTCTGAGTTGAGACAAATAATTGCTGTAAGACTCTATCATTTAAAGATTTTGCAGTCTGTTCGATCAAGTCCCCACAATCAGCTCCCTCCATGTTCATATCTGACCAAAAACACTGAGCCACCCAAAAAAAAAACTATAAAGAAACAATCTTTGCCTTACCGCTAAGATAAACATGAGCCTTTGGCGGGTATGGCTGTCCATACAGTAATTTGAGGTATGCCTGTTCAAAGGTAGTAACTGCCCGCTCTGATGCAAACTCCTTTGCTTCATTTTCGGATTTTCCTTCATCCGTGAGCTCGCCAAATGCTTTGTCTTCAAGGGCGTCAAACTTTGTAAAGATTGCAATGATGGGCACTGTCCAGATGATATTTGTCAGTGATGCTCCAATGGACACTGTCAAGGGATCTCACCATCTCCCGTACTGCCATCCGAGAAGAACTGGTATTCTGCTGTTGTGAAAGGCCGAGAATCGGACAATGGGATACAATACCTGTGACGCCCAACCACGAGTTATGAATAAAGGGTGATGCTACGGAATATATTTTACCATATTGCGTGCAGTCGATCTTGTAGGGAATCATGTTTGGAGCGACTGTCGATGAACGCTTTGACCTTGTCCAACTCGCTTGCTCCGCCCGATTCAAAGCCACGAGAGTCGTGAAAGCGGAATCCAGGATTGCTCTTGAAAACTAATACATTCTCTATATCGTGGAGACCTCGCTGAGGGATAGTCTTTGAGTTGGAGTAGAGCGTATGGCTGAGACAACGTACATCTCGAGAAGATGCAAGAACAGAGGGGTCGACCTGGGAATGTTGTTAGAAAGAATAAATTGAAGCAATTGGATACGAGTTTGAGCGATTACTAACCTCTTTCTCCTCGGCGTCGTATACCACAGGATCATCAGTCGTGTTGCAAACTCGTTGGAGGATAGTCGTTTTTCCCGCATTCGCCCTCCCGACGATAAGAATACGGAACTTGTCGTACTTCTTGCGTAGGCGGGCGGCCTTGTCCTCAGTCGTGTGGACGGAAGACATGGTATTTTGTCGCTGCGTGTTGAAGTCGCGAGTGTTGGGGAAAAGGGTGAGAGATAGGAAAACGGGAACTTTTATCGTTCCAATCGATAATCGTTATCGGATGGCTGGTTAACCGTTCTTGTGTTGGCCAGTTAACAACGGTTGAGTTACGGGAATATGGTAGGAAGCGAGGAGGCTGGTATGAATGGGAGCAAGGTGGACCAGTCGCAGGCCGTGAAATCCAACTGGAAAGATAGATTTGAAGCTCAACACGTGTATTCCAGCCCGATATCGCTCATGTCGCTGCTGCTGCTGTCTATCTGGCCCCGCGGCGCGCACTCCTGACTGAGCTCTAGAATTCATCTGCAATGACCACTCAACCTGCAACGCCTGCTGCTCCTCGTATACACGGTAGATCTTCAATTTGACCAGCATTGCTAATATCCCAACTATATTTGTTTACCTACAGCAATCACCGTTCGCATCAACTCTCACCGAACGCTTCGATCCGTTACATTCTCGGTCAACAAAACTCGGAGAAGCGATGACTGGGTTCGATCAGAACAGGATTGTCTCAAAGCTACGCTTACACCCCCTCTGTGTGTATTCGTTGTCGCCGCCTTCATTTGGCGCATGCTGAAGCCCAACGTGCCTTCGCTGCAGGGATATCTTACCTACTGATCAATTAACGCTGGATATTCATGCTTCTCGAACGCTCGTCAATCCCACTGGGGCAACTACCATAAAAATACCAGCAACAGAACTTGTAGACGAGCAAGGTAGGATTCGCGTGTCTTCGTTTGGTCAGTGATATGCTGAGTCGTCCAGAATTCAAGAAGATCCATGGAGACGTCGTGGTTACGATCATCTTATGGGATGGAGAGGCGGTTTCAGGGACCGTTAACGATATTCTTCGCATCTGCCCTAAGTAAATCTCGCTTGGCGAGTAGTAATCCTTCATGATAACGATATTACTTTCAGATTCCGCATTCTCCTCATTGGAAAGGTTCGATTTCTCTATCATCCAGTTTTCTATCTACGCACCTGATGTCCTAATCTCGTACAGACCGGAGTAGGAAAGTCGTCGCTTATAAACGAAGCCTTTGGAGTCGATGATGCGGTATGTGCGATCACTCTCACGGGCTCATATCTCTAACGAAATTTTATCTAGAGCGTTTCCAATTTGTCTCCTGGCAAAGCCGATATCGAAAAGGAGATCATCTCGAAGAAGAACCCCCAGTTTGTTCTTCACGATAGCCGGGGGTTTGAACCAGGGGAGCAAGACACCTTTGAGACCGTCTGCGAGTTCATCAAAGCTCGGGATCAAATGCCCGATTTGAAAGATAAGCTCCATGCCATCTGGTATCACTGTTCCATCAAATTTACATCACGAAGTTGGTTGCTAAAGGACTACTAGGGTGTGTATAGCAATTCCGGTATGGGGCGATCGTCTCCTGGAGACTGGTTTGGAGGAGTTATTCCGCCTACAAAGCGATGGTGCCCTCGGAAATGGTAAGTTTACCTATAGTTTCATGCGGTGGTCTGATTGATATGCGTATCTAGTGCCACTTATTGCCGTCTTCACGAAGTTTGACCAGCTAGTGACCCAGAAGGCCAGACGGCGTAAAGATAATGAAGATCCTTTCGAGCAAGCCACTAGAGCATTTGAGAACGATTGTCTCAAACCTTTCCAGGAAAAGGTCAAGAGTAGTTTCCCTTACAGATTCGTATCGAGTGAGTCGATAGATTCCTCCCTTTCTCTTAGTCCTTGCTCTGATCAATGTAGCCCAAAAAGGATATGGGAGAACACTCGCCGATTTAATTCTCATCACTTTCGAGAACATTCAAGCGCACGTGGGACCAGAGGCGTCGGTGGTGGCTGCGATAGCCCAGAAACCGAGCCCCAAAGTGAAGATTGAAGGGTGTATTGCGTAAGCAAACTGTGCTACGGACATCCTTCTACCCTTACCTGCTTTCTTCAAGGGTCGGAAAGTTGCGTGCGTCGCCCAATGTAGCCAATTCTACAGCCTTTAAACTGACAGGGGGGGGAGTCTAGGATATTGGAAAGGTCTCGAATGCAGCGTGAACTTTCCCGGAAAGACGTTAGAAGCTTGCTCGGATATCATCCATTCGGACATCGTCGCAGTATGGGACCTAGACGACCCATCGAAGGTACGCCCATGTCCCAAACCCCTATCCGTTTTCCACAAAGGGCTTAACGGCACGAAGAACCTCAAATCAAAAAAATTCAAGCTCCTCATGTCCCGACTTGTCAGTGGCGATATACAAGGTAAATCAACTGTTGATCCAAATAAAGGCCTGTAAGTCAGATGCTTGTTAATAGTGGGGATCACTGACCTGGATACGCAGCGGAGCTGGAATTGTTCTGCTGGGAGCCATAGCAGGCGTCGTTGGTGCTCTCTCTGGACCCGCTGCTCCGATCGTTATACCTATTGTTGGCGGTCTTGTTTTGGCCAAGTGGGCCTACGACGTGTACGACGCTTCGTGAGTTATGACCTGATATGATATCACTAAGTAGTCTTACGCCGGTATAGAAGTAGCAACCTCGAACATCTGATGACCTACATCGTCGACCATACCCTCGTTATGCAAAACGTCTTTTTTTTAATGGAAGGGAAACATCCGACCTCCAAGAAGCTGATTTCTCTTGCACTGTACGCTTATTCACGATCTAGTTTCAAGGAGATGGCGCAAACCGAGATCTCGGAACACATCAACAATAACGCTCGGTTTGTTCCGGGAGCACGAGATGCGACACTGCAAAAGCTTGAAGAAATTATCCGTAAATGCACCGTTTCGCACGAAGAATTTTTCAAATTGATGGACCAAATTCCCCTGTTCCACTCTAAAGAGGATGACGACCATTGGTATACCATTACCGAGCAGTCTCACAAGGCGGACGTGTCCTAGATGCGGAGATGACACTTCCATGGTGGAAACGACACGACCGGGTCTGGTGAGGGCGCTTCAATTTCGTTGGTTTGCTTTACTCTTTTCTTTGTTGTATGTCTAGCCTTCCCCTTCGTAGATGACTATCCAGTATGTTTTGTTCGTCATTTCTTTCACTATTGAGCATACCTTTGATAGCGGTGCTTATCCTCTGGATTCTGTATACCGCCTCAGACAACATTGTCGCTCAACCGGTGTTCCAGCGATACGGGTCCCAATAACTTTGCAAACAGGTGTTCTTAACGTACAATAAGACAGAGGAGATGTTATATCAACAATGATCTTGCGTTTGAGCAACGCGGTTGGGTTCCAAGATTGAGGATCGACCTTTGCGGCTTTCACCGCATGTCGAGTAACTGCTGATATAAGGCCGTGAATGAACATGATCTCATTGCATCTGCATTATGTACAAGCTACCAAAGCCGCAAATTTCTGAGCTACGGCTCCTAGAAACGAGAAATACTCACAGGTTTATTCATCGCTATGGCGCTGTGGCTTTGGGCTTTGGTCGACGCTGAATCACCCACACGGGTCAGTGCTGCTTCGTCAAAGGAGTACAATAAGGCTACTACTCAGTTCTTTTCTTCCTACTGAACACCTGAGACACGGCCAGTTAGCCAAGAACCAGAGGAGGCATCCGCTGGTGGCGACGATACGGCAAAATAACCATTCCAAGATGGCGCATACGCTGTCTTGAATGATCTGTATGAGGATAATTTGAGGTAGCTACGCAGTCACGTACCAAAGCCAGTCGCGGTCGAGAACAAAAGAGAGTGAAGTCGAGCGTAGTGCTCAGGTCAGGCGGCGGCGCAAAGACCGTAACGCCGTTGTTATGGTCGGCAACCCTGCACCGATCGACAGAGTAGCTTTCATCTAAATCTCGATCTATTGCCAGCTCTTCTGCTCTGGCTTTGTGGTGGAAATAATGCCTGGAAGACGGGAAACGGATTGGGATCATTGAGCCAGAGGCGTTTGGTCACCAATACCCACAAGGTCTACGGTGGGAGCTAGTGGTCCGAGACATCCGCGCTGGAAACGCCCTGGCATCTATGCATACATAGGCAGTCTGCCTCGTTACGTCTATGTAATTACTTAGAGTAGTCGAGAAATACATTACCAAGCAATGGAAAGTATGTCAATGAAACAACGCCGCTTGCCGCCTCTCGTTCACAGCATCTCCGTAAGCCGTGGGTTTGCAATGCGACCTGTGGGCCGCCAAGATGGAAACGGATAGAACATCAGCATAGCGCCGTCAGAACCAGTTGTCACCTGCCTCGCTCTTCCTCAGTCTTGCAAAAGAGTAAATCTATTTGTGCGGGGAACACGGAGCGCGATGTATTGCGGGAATGGGAAGACTTCCCAGCGCAAACACAGCGGACATGGTTCAGTTTGCCCAAGCCAGATATTGACCAAATACCGATGGGGCACAAACGATATTTACAAAACTCAATTGAAATCTTGTGGAACCAGACGTGCCCCTCAGGTATTTGGCAAGTATTCGACAACGGCAAACCAAACTCTGTCCGCAGTGAAAGAATACGTGTGTGACTGAGTGAATAATCGATGAGAAGAACTGTGTGAGTGCATGAGAGGCAATGTTTACAGTTTGAACTGTGGCGTCTGTGGTATCCCCGCGACTATTCTCGATCTCCTCCTACGCCAACCAAGCCCTCCTGGGCCTCTGGCGTAAAAGAGACTCGGACTTTTGGCCAAAACTCGCGGTCTCGGGGCAGGAGAATGGCATAGACGCACCTGCGGCAGTTAACTTCGCTACCACACGATGTATTCTGTGAGAGCTGAGCATTGCGCCACGATAGTATGGAGCAAAATCGTAGATACGCACGCTGCCTCGGCGCCTCTCCCATCCCCGTACAGGCGCTAGAGTCTCACTTTTACCCTATAGAGATCCAGTGTGGGAGTACCCCAGTGATTAGCGCGCCTTTTATGGTCGAGGCGGTCGCTGGTCAGTTCCGAAGCTGCACCTACGTACGGCGAAGAAATGGTCGTTTTGGGTTTGGATCAGGATTAAGACCTATAGTAGAATACTCTTGTAGGAACTGCAACTATAAAGACAGACGGATGCGGCCTGTCGGCGTTTGCTCAGACTGTGTCTCACCTTCCCAATCTTTCCTCGTTTCTTAAGGTTGATCCTTTTGATTTCTTGTTTCTTTTTCTCTCCAATTTCATTTGCAATATCAACCATGCGCTTTATTCTCTTCACCTCGATTCTTGCAACAATGGCCACCTTCGCCGCTGCTATCCCAATCGATCCAAGTCCAGCGAGGTAGGTGGACTATTTCCAGCCTGCTTGGCCCAAAATAACGTATGCTGAATAATCACAAGTACTTCTGTTGCTGCAGTCGAAAAGCTATTGCCGCATGAGCATTCAGGACAAATCCTCAAAGGTGTCGACGAGCAGAGGCATAAGGCTCAAGCCCATCAAGCGGCACCACAAGCTGCGCACAAGAAGCATGACCACGATGAAGAAGATGAGGAGGTCAATGGATCTTTAGGCCATGTCCCCGCCAGCTCCCATCTGGCCACCGATGAGCCTGACACCGGTATAATCCAACATCTTGTGCGTCGCTTGACCGAGGAGAAAGCACGCGAGTTATCCGCCCATCACAAAGCAAACCAAGAGTCGCTCGAGAGGAGTGGAAATCTCCATCACGAATTGGCCGCATCCGCCACGGACTGGCAGGAAGCCGCACGACATGAACGTCAGGGGGGTAGTGACCTCAAATCGGCTCAGAAACATTTTCACAAATCTGAGGCCTATAGGTACGAAGCGGATTCGATCAAGCACAAGAACGCTGCAGACGAGGCGAGGAAATCTCAATCTGGTCTTGCTGCTGATCTGGAAAAACAGTCACGACTCGCGAAGATTAAAGCTCAACATCATCATGAAATGGCGGAGAGATATTAATTAGCCCAGAGTCGGAATCAGGGTATGCGCCCTCTGAATTGCCCAGATTTTATTCGACTCTCAGACAATAAACTATCCGCGTATCTGTTATCTATATATCTATCCAATAAATTATATATCACTGATATGGATACTCACCCGCTGGACTCGCAAATCTGACGCATTTTCGCTTCCGTGTCGTTGTCCGAGATGAAATCGAGTGCTGTCGCTCTTGCTGTGGTTCACGAAAGACCGTGAAAGGAAGTCTCAACTCTACTCTCGTTCAAAGATCTACTGTAACTGTAGGAGATTTCGGGTTCAAACGCTGAATTTCCTTTGCGCTTACGCTTGGGCGTTGGGACCGAAAAAGAAGGTCCGATCGGTCATCGTATTTTGAACCCGACCGTCCGACCGTTAATGTCGAAAGTCTGTTGGAATTTACCAAAAAAATTCTATTTACACGAGGGACTACAAGAATGCTCTAGGATGCATGCTTGAGGCGAGAGAGAAGGAAACGATGATGGGACGATGGGAAGGGACGAGCGATGGACCTAGATGAACGCATGGTAGAAGGAGGACTGGTATGGGTATGGGCTAACCATTCATTCATCCGCTGTGATTGAGCCGCTGCTATTACTGCTACTGCTGCTCGAGGCAGGGAACAATTTGCGTCGCGCGCGAAGTTCCTCTGAGATGTACATCCGATGGGCGGGGAAATCCTTCAAATGTTTACGGAAAACATCGACGCGCGAAAAGTAGCCAGACTTTCCGTCTTCGGACTTTTTGTTCATCCGTTGTTGGGTTTTGCATCTTGGATGTGGGCATACGAGGTCCTCGTCGGGGGCGTGCAAGGATGTGACGTGTCGAGCGACTTCGTTGGCGGAGAGAAAGTTGCCCTTTTTGCGTCTTGGGAGGGAGGAGTTTGGGCCGTGGAGGAATGGGTTCCAGCCCCCGAGGGGACAATCGAATACGGGACAGAGGAGATGGGGGTGGTGAGGTGAGGAAGAAAGTCTGTTTTCGCGAAGATGCTGAAGGAGGAGATGGAGTTGTTGCTTGATGATGGTCGGGTCCGAATAGGAGTAGGCCGTCGTGCTCGGCGGCTTCATCGATCCAGCGGATTCATCCGTCGAATCGTGTTGATCATATATTGCCTGTTGGACACGACGGTCTCTCGACTGGGCCTTATAGGGGTGGTAACGGTGTCTTGCACCGGTGGCACCCATGAGTGACCTTGAAGCCCGGGAGGCCGGGGTAGGAATGTAGTCGCTATCGGTGACTGATCCGGAGGAAGAAGGAGAAGAATGAGCCTCGGTGTCTGTATTCTCCTCGTTGTTGCTGGTAGCGGGGGTCGCCGCCTCGGGGATAGTGTCCGTTGACCTTTCATCCTCCTCTGCTGGACTATCTGCTCCATCCAAATCTATCGTAGTATTGTTATGGTTGAGTAAGGTGGGATCCACTGAACCCAGATATACTGGGGCGCAGTGGTCCTGTGCGTAGTAGGGCCATCCCTCTATGTCGACAAAGGGCTGGTATATTGGTACAGCCCAGTTGGTGTAAGGAGTCTCAAAATTCCAATCAAGAGGAGCTTCTAGTGTTTCTCGCGTGGTCGGAAATGTGAGATCGTCCCAAATAGCGGGGTTGATGAACTCCATCTGGTAGCCCGGCGACGTTAGCCTCGACAATCCCTTTGACTCTGGACAAAGAGCAACGTACTGTTATTCGTCTAGCTCGAAGGCAATAGTGTTGGGGATGGAATAGGACGTCGCGGGGGAATTGTTCTTAGGTGTGCTCATCGTTCTGGCTGGGGGGAGTTATTATGATGGAGGGTGGCTTTACTGGTTGAGCCAGCGGGGACAATGCGCGGACAATGCCACAAAGAAAGGAGGCCGAGCCTGGCTTCGACGGGGGCCAATCAGCGGCGAGCCAGGACAAAGCCTCCTACCTCATCCCGACGCTCACCCGAATAGACGCGTGTGCGATGCGGCGAGCCATTGAGGACGAATACACTTGGCTTGCGAACCGGAATTCGCGCTTTGATTCGCTAACGCGCAAACCATCGTCCGAGTCCGATCGACTTTCCCAACAAATTTCTTGGGCAAACCGCATCGATTGCTCTATTTCAGGTACATATAATACAATTTTCTTCTATCAATTTTTCTCTTGGAATTTTTGAGAATTCATTTAGCCCAAACTGCGGGTGAAAGCGACCAAAGATTAGGGCGAGTGGTTGTACTGGTCACCTAGGTGTATATGATACATGTAGAACGTTCACTTTGGAACAGTCGAAATATTTCCCTTTCATACTTCGTAGAACTGAGCGAGAGCCATTCCAAATGGCGGCGTCCACCTTCGCTGGTTGAAGGGGAATCCCACCTATCTTCGGTGGGAGCACTCCCATCGATAGGAATAGAGAAATCCTGTCTCATCCGACGGGTTTCCCTCTTCCGTGAGTTGGTCGGACCCTCCCTCTCATTGGTTCGATCGGCACAAGTTAATCCACTGAAAGATGAATATATATGTTTGATATATACG
>WSTO01000082.1:0-32331 GCA_019627685.1 Serendipita sp. 399 | reverse complement strand
ATAGTCAATAAGGGTATTTGAGCCGACAGCAGTGGCGCGAGTCCTCGTGAGGGTACTCGCCGGAGTGGTGGCAATAGAAGAAAAAGATGTAGCGGTTGCGTTACCTTGAGAAATCTGTTCCGGCGTCATCCGTATATACTCTTGTCCCAGCGCAGTAATGTGACCCGAATCGGTCAGCAAGTCGTTGGTCGAGGTGATCGGATTGTCAACGAGTGCACCAAACCAGGCATATCGCTCCAGCCTTTAAAAAAAAGAGGAGGCAAGGAGGAAGACAAAGAAGTGGATTCATCAGTTCAAACACCTTTCATTCTCGAAGCGAGAAAGAGAGAGAGCAATGCTCACCATGGGGCACTCTCCATAAACGTTTGTGTGATATTCATGTATTTCCTCACCTCCTCTTGCGTGCACTGGTCATTAGTCGGCGTGAAATCGTGACAAGCCCATTCGGTGACCCATATCGGCATCTGAAACGTTTCATGGAAATCGGTGATATACTCGATCATGTGCGTCGCATTCGTGCCATAGTAATCTACAACAGTCAATCAATTTCCTCATGGAGTCTCACTCGTCAGAGAGGAAGAGAGGGAGACATACGCAAGGCCACGAAATCAACGGAACATTCAGTCCCACACACTTGTAGAAAATCGCGTGTCCAGTTCTTGCCAGATGGAGCACTGCTCGTCGCTGGACTCCCCAAGCGAACGCCATACTGCGTCTTGAGCGGCAACAGATTCTCGATCCACAACGTCTTTGCCTCTTGTGGCGTCATATTCGATTGTCCCTTTTCTTGTGGTCTAAACAACAAAACAATCCCACGAGAAGAGGGGTTCATTCGTCAGTGAGAGGAGAGAGAGACAGAAACAGAGAGAGGGGAAAATGAAAAACGCCCTGGCTTTACGCACTCGTTAAACCCCAATACGCAAGTGATAGCCTTGCTCTGGAACAGCGGCTTCAGCCGACCGCTCACCGCCATCTTCCAATCGCTCAACCGATCTTTTCCCCAAAGCAACGGCACGAAATCCAGATTGCGGCCCTGATCGTTTGCCCAAGACGACCACGTATAGTACCTACGACGACGACGACAAATCCCCCAAACGAATCAGTCACTCCATAACCACCACAGGTGTGTAGTAACTCACCAACCGACTTTGCCCGTCACGAAGAACTGGGACATTTGTGTTTGCTGCGGATTATTCCACGCCAATCCAGCCTTGTTATTCGCAGTGACATTGTGCAGCGCCCTTGCCTCCAGTCTCTGCATCTGGCGCATGCCATCTGCCGCTGCGCATTGTACGGAAAGAGGGTATAAGAAAAGTAGTAAAACTAGCGAAAACGATTGTAACGATCCGTAAAACATGATATCTGGATTTGCAGGATGTTGAAAACTGATTATTATATGGCGAGTGGTTCGTTATTCCGAGCTGAGCGTGACAAAGAGTATCGTGAATCCGTTCCAAGTGTCCGTGGAGAAAAACAAAAGTCGTCAAAAGTCACAAATCATCGAGGAGGTGGCGAGGTAAAAGCCCTTTTAAAGGGGCGACGTCGAGTGATGTCATCGTTAAGATGCTGGCAAACTCAAGGCCATCGGGGAGAAACCCAAACCCACATCCTTCTATGGCATTCAACTATCCACCAATACAGATAGTCAGATAGCCTTGGCAATGACTTCAAGCTCGGCCCAAGGAATAAGTGGAGTCGTGTGTATTAAACGGTTAGTATAGCAGCATCGAGTACGAAGATGAAAAACAGAGCAATCAGATCATGGGGATGGAGAGCGACGATTGGTTGAGTGGTTTGGCAGGGACGGTGTGAACAAGCGAAGGGCCGGGGATGCAAGGGGAACCAGGAGGTGTGGACGAGACAGTAAACGCTGTACGCTGTACATTCGAGACCCGCCATCAGAGGGGTCAATGTGATCCTATTTCTCGCATAGGTCAAAGAGACACCTAGTCCCAAGCTTCCTCCGCGCTCTTGCGTGCTAGACGACGGACTTTCTTCTTATAGCCTACACGTGTAGAGTTTAGGATCGAGATTAGGTAAATAAATCAATAATTAAGACTGCCCGCGTACCTTCCCAATTCTCTCTGACCTCCTTTGCTGCATCCACATTCGCGGGGCTGTCGAGATTCGGCTTGTCAGAGCTCAACAGCGAGATGACACTGATGAGCTAAAGTTATAATCGTTGATCAACACAAGGACCATATTCGAAAGCGATATATCACTCACAATCGACTCGACAGTGTGCACCGGCATCCACCTCTCCCCTGCGTCTTCGTATCCATACTGATCCTCACCAGGATCATGAAGAATGGAAATGCACAAGTTACCGTCCGCATAAACTATAATCACGCACGAAAACCCAGGGTCAGCCTCGTCCTGAATTACCACGCAAGGTTTCGAATACGAACTGTTGGGATGCCACATTGGAGTGATAAACTTCATCTTGGGCGGCAACAACGGAAATTCTTGCGGAAACGTCAACCGCGTCTTCAAGATGGCCCCTTCGCTACAATCCATCAGATCCCCAGAATTCGACAGGGTTCCATATCATTCCGAACAGGGATCGAAGGAAGGATGGGAGCATGACAAACAGATGGAAGAGGAAACGACAATCAATAATCTTGATGGGTGACTATATAGATAGTCGGGACGTACTAGAGCGTATCGGGTGGACTGTACACAAACGGTTGGTTAGCCCCTTGCTGACTGACGACAGATCACGCGGGTTAGGAGAGAACGGGAATACTCACCCCATGATGATAATTTCCCATTCAAAGATATTCGAATCATCCACAAGTCCTAGTGAAAATCGATCAGTCGACAGATCGTCTGACGGTCAGCGGTCGTCCGTCGTCGCCACAGCGGTGCTCGAACGGCGAATGGCGGCGGGACGATGGCGGAGACTGACCGCGGGGGGCGCAGACGAGATACAAAGAGAAATCAGCAAACTAACCAGCTGAGAATCCCTCAACGGGTCGTTTCATGAGCTCCTTGAGCTGCCTCTGGAGCAATAGAGACGAGTTTGCGTTGGAGGTGCTCATTGCTTCAAAGGTTACTTATCGAAGATCGAAAGGATAGAGAGGAGCTGCTTGGAAGTGACGAGTTTGAGGTGAGCTGTGAAAGGCGCGAGGATGTGGTGAGGTTCAAAAGACGCTGGCTTTGTGTGGACCAGTTGACGGGCAAGACCCTCAGTCAGAGGGGCGAGGCAGGCCGCCGGGGTTCGAGGAGAACGTCCCTCCTTGCAGCAATAAAAGACACAATTCACGTAACTAATCAGTACAATCTTTATCAGAGTTTCATTGCATTCGGTGACTATCGACCTCGCCAGAGATAGACGCAGCTTAGGCGCTAGACAACGAAATCGTCGTTGGACTACAGCAGTGAGGATGGAGAAGGTTGTATAAGGAGAGGGAAGAATAAGTAAGATGGCAAGAAACCCGTCTTTATTCTGCAATAAGTGAGAGACTTTGTAATGGCCGAGACGCCAATCTCCAAAGACCGGTGAAGGGCGAGGCATGAGCTGAACAGGGGTTATGTCGCTCGAGAATGCGGTGGTTGCGGGTGGTTTGTCGACAATCTTCGCCAGCCACAACAACAACCCCCAGTCCAAGTCGCATTCCACAGCTCGCTCCCAATGAAGCAACCGATTACCAAACCGCCTCAAAACGATCTGAACTGGCTCAATCGCACTAGTTATGCGGATACGTTTAACCACCTGGGACGCACCGACGACCAGCCCGCGAGTTCCTCTAGCCGAACCCGAAGACCATCCCCTGCTCGTGCTGGTGGGCCTTCTATATCGGTAAATTAGCCTCATTCTTCTTGTGATTCATGGACAGGACTGATGAAGATTCATCTTGCCAAAGGACCTCCCAATCGTCTCGACTTCGCCATCGCCAGCCAGGACCCCTTTAGGGGCGCCACCACTAATTACTCACGGCAGCAACTCATCCCGTACCAGCGAGAAGGTAAGGAGATATCTTCGGACTACGAATGCGCTAAATCTCCATTCTCCAGGCGACGCAACGTCGACGAGAGAAGGCCCGGGAGAAACTCCCATCTAAAAAGGCGGACCAAAGCACCATTGTACCCAACGAAAGAATCTTGACTGAGGACTACGACGTCAGTAGTCTGGCGGCGAATTCAGCCTTTTCAACTCCCGCTGGGACAATAAGCGGCAAGAAGGGTCGGTGCGAACTCGAGGCAAAGTTTAATGGGATAACAAATGTCTTCTCTGAGGAAATAGCCCATCTCACCCCAAATGTTCGACCAACGGTCCGGCGCAATAGCTCCGAAATAGGCGGAAACCCGGCAATTATCAGACTGTGTAAGTCGCTTCAATCACTTTAAACCTAATCAAAGCCTTGACATTCTGTAGTGGAGCCAGAGAGGCGTGCGATGGAAGCCGTCCAGGTTCTCCATGGAGAGGCGGAACGTGCGACACTAGAGAAACAGGACGAGATAGATCTCCTGAAGAAAGAAATGGAGCAGCTAAAGGAGCAGTTCAAAAGGTTGCAGTCGCAGGTGAAGGAGCTCCAGGAGGAGCGTCAAGACCTTTTGTTGGCGAAGCAAACCCTGGCCGAGAAGCTCTGGAGAGATATCGAGGAGAAAAATAGGCTCGAGGAGCCCGATACCGAAGTGGATTCCTCAACTGAGGAAGACGAGTCGATTATCCCCAGTTCATTGCCACTTCCAGAGGATGTGTCCCCTGGGTTAAATATCCTCGATCTACCGCCCATTCTAGTGGAAAGAGATAGACTTCAGGTCGGAGAGATGGTTGTGCGATGTGGTGCTCATCGGTAAAGGGGGTCAGGGAATTGTTATCGCCGGGTCGATTGTTCGGGGTATGCGACAGCGCACCACATGCGAACATGTTGCGCTCAAGCAAATGAAGAAGCACAATGATCCGGAGTTCAATGAGGCATTTTTCAGAGAGGTTCGCGCTCTCCAGGCTCTTCACCCCATGGACTCTGTCCTCGATTTGTTGCCGCTTTCGAAACGAGCACCTCGCTGGTGATAATAATGGTGTGATCGCCTCCTTTCGCTTCATGTGGACCATGTGCAGCCTTGTTGACAATGTCACACAGGGGAAGGAAACGATGTCGCTATGGGACTTGGCAAACCATCTCGTGTCCCTTCCACAATATCGAAAAGGATTGACAGTTTCAATTGTGCGGCTTATCGCACATGAGTTGACCCTTCTTGTTGCAAAGCTCCATCGACTCGGATGGGTGCATCGAGATATCAAGCCGCCTAACATTCTCGTCACCAAGCACGGCCGATTCATTCTGACCGATATGGGAATAACTGGCCTCGAGGCCGAAGATTTCAATTTCTATTGCGGCACGGCAGGCTTCACCGCGCCCGAGGTCTCGACGAAGAAAGTGGCAAGGACTGACAAAGCGGTTGACATGTGGGCTCTAGGAAGCACGATCCTTTGGATGATGGGCACGGTACGTGGTACTTATGCGATGGATTACGGCATTCTGATTGCTGGACAGCAAATGGATAAAGATGGGAAGGACAATGCTCGAAGCATCGATAACCTCGTGGGTAGAGCGTTTCCTAAGAAAGAGCAGCCCGAAGCGTACGATTTTGTTCGGAAGGTATGTTTCTCGCGTTATCTAGCGCAGGGGGAGTTCTGAACGAGCCTCCCTCCTAGTGTCTCCGCCATAGGCCATCGGCACGGCTCACAGTTAAACAAGCGACAGACCACCCGTGGATCTCGGATCTACCACGTGAGCTGCCAGAAAAAGGTGCGAGAACGACAACAACGCTCAGTGAATCGTGGATATGAACATCTGCGTTACAGGTCCATGGCTCGACAAAATAGCGGGTCGTCCGAAGAAGCCCGTTTTGAAGAACGAGGACAAGGTTTATCAATTTGAGCTAGGTAGAGGCCCGGTTCGCGAGCTGTTGTTCGTACAACGGCAGGAGGAGCGGAGGGACGAATCCTGATCGACGATGGGTGGTTATTCGAGCTCAGATGCAGCCGTGCACGATAAATTATCGCTCTATATATCGCATTTATTCTGTCTCCTTCAGAGGACACTGAGAAGAACAATGGCAAATGTGGCCATTGTGCTCGACGTGCAAAATCGATAACGAAAATGAGCGAAAGAGACATGAAAACGATTGGAAATCATAAGAATGGTTCGTAGTGGTTTTACTCTAGTCGACATCCATGTGGCCAAGAGAAGACGAGTCCAAGGTTCAAATCAATTGAGTGCCAACATCCAAGGCGAACATCGAGCAATCGATCAAACACATGTGACAACTGATCACATGCTGAAGTTAGATGGATACCAACAGAAGTTGGGAGAATGATGGAAGGCCATACATTGCGGATATTTACAAATAAGTCGAGATGAGTGTGGCGAGATACGGGTAGGCGTGTGTACATGACATATTACAATACACATGATAATGTGAACTCCCTTATTAAGATAGGCAATTCTTCGCGAACGAATAGTGTGAGACACCCTGCAAATACGAAAGGTGCACATAGTCAGTTGCTTAGTTAAACTCGTCACAAGTGTATGCGAAGTACCTGCTCCGTTGTCTTCAAGGCTGCTTTAGCGTTCACGAGTCCAATCAAGCACTTGTTAACCTTCGCTTGAGGAAGGGTCGGTCCTTTCGCAATCTCGGTAACTACCAGGGAGTAATGAGCATCATGAACGAAATAAATATAGCCTCATCTACGATCCTTACTTTTCAATGGCCTCTTGGCTTCCATGAGCGCATTGATCACTCCTTCTGCAATCTTTCGCAACGACTGACGGAAACGATCAGATACCAAATGCCATTTATCTTGTCCTCTACGAGAGATAAAGAAAAACGCACAGGATCATTTCCTCGGTATTCCAGTGGAAGCATGTTCACGACGGCCTCAATGGCCGCCTAAAAAGTCTCGAGTCAACTTTCCTGTGCGAATGAAGATTCATCATCCAAAGTCTCCTACCATCCTTTCCTTCTTCATTTTATTCGTCATGGTACCTGCTTTGGGAGCAACTGCAGTCCGTTTCGCTGGGGCCTTTGGGTTTGCAACGGGCGTCAATGCGGCGCTGTTGGTCGCAAATGTTCGATCGGTATCTACAATTGGAGACATGAGTCCAAATTTTGATCAACACTAAGAGAGAAGGGGATCTACCTCGTCCAGCTTGCCTTGGCGTCTTTGCCTCAATGGTCGCATCCGAAGTGTCACCAGTCGATCGTAGGGGTGTTCGAGGACGGAGTCTCTCCGCAACACGCAGAGCAACTTGCTCAAAAGCAAAGTCTTGTGGTGCCTGAGAGTAAACGTTACGTACCCAGGAGATTTAAAGGGCGTAGCAAGCAGATGATACGGAACGAGCATGGATGCCGACGTCATAGACGAATCGACTAAGTAAGTAAGTGATTTCGAACACGGAACAAATCCCACCTGGGGAAACTCGACGCAATAGGTGTTCATCCTTTGCGCTTGCAGAAATATTGCAACGGCCTCTGCTCTCTCTTCCAGCTTATCGTTGATAACCATCAATTGTTGTACATTCTTCATAAATACCTCGACTTCGTCCGTGATCTCGTGAAACGTCGACTCGATAGCAGCCCACGGTGTTTCTATTCGTCCATCGTGCTCCCCATTGGACGACGTAGAGGCACCAAACGGTCTTGATTCTGCCAAATAACGTTGTGAACCACGCCTCAAGGGCGTGCGTGGCGGGTCATTGGGCATGCTCGATGACGGTTGGGACCAACCCTGAGAGCCTTGGGCTGGTGAAGTCCGAGGAGCTGGGTCATATATAATCTCAAGTTTGCTTCCACTTTCAAACATGAACAAAATTACAGGACACAATGTCATTCTGAGGGATATCCCAACTATCTGACAGACGCAGAACGAACGGGAGAGCTACCATAGTCAGAGAAGACGGTCCTTGGGCAACGCTACAAATGAATGGACGCGCAAAAAATGGGCAAAGCAATAGTAGACTTGACCATACATGTAGTATTTACGAGCATCGCGCCGATACCGTAGAGAGAGTGATGTAGCGGAAATCATGGCTAGTTTACACCCCATAGATTGGAGACAGGTGAAACGTAGAGCGTTCCATCATATCAAAGCATATGTTGGGAGAATGTGTGCTCAACGCATTGTCCCAAAGGAGTAAAGGCTATCTGGCCGAGGTTGAAGCTAGCTCATCCAATCGAAGGAGCGGTGACGAAGTAGATGGCGGTGAATGTTGTTGGTTGGAGCACGGTGATGATACTGGTGGGGTTGGTAGCTGTTGAGGTACGCCATTGCCAAAAGACGACGTGTAATGAGGGGAATATGGTACTCGGGAGTGATTCAAGGAATATGAGTTGGTTGGTGCATATGTCTTGTAATTAGACCTTCCATGCCGTGGACCTTCGCGATACCCATAGTTGGATCGTGAGGGCGGAATCGTACCAAAATAGGGACTTGTTCCGTATTCTATGGACCAAGGGGCATTATTAGCACTGTATGCTTGGGGAGGAAAGAGAGGAGGTATTGCCAAAGAGGGTAGATTTGTCCGTGTGAGGGGATTCTCTCGACCTCTACTCTCAGTATGTGATTGTGAAAACGGTGATGATGGTGGTGGAAACGGCGATTGCGAGGCTAGTACGGGTTTGGGTGTTGTCGACGTGTCTTCTGGAATTGGTGTGACAGAGTTGTTCTGTGATATGAATTCTAGCATTGACGTCGAGCTGAGCGGTGACGATGATCGAGTGTCTAAACACACGGCATCAGGGATGTCATCTACATCCTCATCGGTAGCACTACTGCCTGGGGATGAACTTGTCCTGACCCGTTCCATCGGCGGATGTGTCACTGCGAGCTTGATCCCAGACGCAAGGCGTTCGTTGAAAGAATTGTGTCGCTGCGGTGGGGCATGATCCGGGGGTGGACTTGTCCATTTTCCTCGTTGGGGTGCCATATGTGGGGGCGGCACCATAACGTGGGGTAATCCTACGGGTGAAACGTGCGAAAGGGGCGTGGCGGGTACAGAGATAATCGGTGGATTGGATGGGGGTGCAGTTAATGTAATGGGTGTTGATGGTGCGAACTGAGGTTTGAAGGATTCTTGGGATTGATTTCCAGAATTGCTGAGTCCCAATCTAGGAATTACTGGCGAAACCCCGGCAGATTGCGACCTGGGGGATCCTGTAGGCCGATACGAATTGCGGTGACAAGCACTTTTTGGAACTTCCGAATCTCTTTCTTCACATAGGCTAGAGAGTATGGACGTTGGTGACATCGGTGCACCTTGTTGCCTGGCGTTCAATATTCGTAAAGCGCGCATAAACTCCCCCCGTATCTATAGCAGCCATGAGATTTCAAGAACTGCCGCCAGAAGAGACATACAGTATACAGTCCATCGCGGGTCACGCATCTTCCTACATTGAAGTCTGTGGCGAAGGGATCCTGGGGGGAGAATTAGGATTGGTCAGAATAAATGGGAGAGCGCTTGCCTCTATCCATAAACTAGTTCCGTCTCTGGGGTCATTAGTCTTATATGGCTCGAACTATGGGGCGATGAGCATCCGAACGAAAAAAGAATCAGGGGATAACTTGCCGATTCTTTTGATAAGTGACCGGCGCGGATAGATACTACCGATGTTCCGTAACTAAAATCCCGTGAGAAGTATCTAAAGAAGTCCACGAGACTGGCAGCTTGTGAGGAAAGGTCGGCGAAATACATTGGCGGGGAAACTTACAGGTCACTGATCGACTCTGTGTTTGATGACCTCCAGCTCCTCCTTAGTAGCTCAACATCATCAAAAAACCTTGTATGCCGTTAGATGAGCTTAGGGAAGTAGCTTGGAGACCTCACCAAACATTTCGACCATCAATGAGCGTATCAGACTGGAGAACTTCTCATTCAGCAATATAAACGTGGGTGTAGGAGGAGTACCTACTGGGGATATTGAACGCAATGGTGGCATCTGCTGAAGATTCGGTAGTACAGGGGGGTTTTTGACGTGTACCAGAAAAAATATAACTAGAAGGGTGTATCCGTAGCTAGATAGTGTACCATGGTATGGACTGTTGATTTTTCTGGTGGTGCTTCGTTAGCATCTTCGTAACAAGCTCGAAGAGGGTGTAGACACATACCGGCGCTTGCTCCACAATTTTACTATGGAAAGGTCAGCCATCGACCCTTAAGATGGCGGTTATACGTACAGAACAAGACCAGGGTGCGAACTCGTTCGGGGTCAATGGCAGCATAAGTAAATAGAAGTCTGGTGTTTTCCAGGGCAAGCCGGTTTTCGAAACCAATATCACAGGCGATTCCAAAGGGGATACTAGGAGATGGTGGCAATGAAAGCTTAATAATAGGGATCCCTGTGAAGGGGTCGTCAGCCGTTTCAGCAGGCAGGGATCGTGAAAGAGATGACCCACGGGCAAGAGGAAGAGGCTTGACAGTAAATTTTGTTTCACGTTCTAATAATTGGGCCGCCCGGACGACAAACTCTGAGGCGCTAATGGGAGGGTCCGATGGCGCATTAAGGAGACAACACAAATCCATATCTGGCGGGATGAATCTGAGCTGCATCAATGTGACACAAGTAAGAGAGAAACAAACCCGAGTTCTTCAACTCGAACCCGTTGGCGGTAGACCCAAAACTGAGCAACTGGGCGGAGGGCTCGATCGTTTTGATCAGACGTTCAAGCAGCTTGCTGTGGAACAGCCAATGTGCGAGTGTGAGCGGGTTCGAGCTAGAGTTGTGATGAGAAATATTTACCGAACGTCCTCCTTGACAGACACTTCTTCATTGCTAGGGAGCAACTGCACGACGAAATCGACTAAGCAGCGAGATAACTCGACGAGGTGAGGAGGAGGAACTCGACCTCCTCGACGATGAAATCCTCCAGCGCTGCTCTGAGGATGTGTTGGGCGTTGGGACAGTGCGGCCATCGTCCAGGTCAGTGGACAACTTCCCGAACAAAGAACGCCTGGCTGGGCCGCCCCTAATCAGGGACGGCATACTTATACGCCACAGACCAACTCTACTACGCTCACTCACATCCCAGACTTGTAGTATTTTCATCTTTATTACGTGTTCAAGATATTTACACAGCAGTGACATGCCGCGAGCTCGGAAACTCCCAAATTCCTATCCAGCTACAGCGTCTGAAATAGCACATCTCTCGCCATGGATAGCTTTCAAACATCTTTCCTGTGCGAGTCTGAATCATGTCTCACTGCCTTGCAATACCTGCTAGCGAGGAAAGACGAATAGCTTTGCTGCCTTCGTGAACACATCGTCCGGCTTCGGTTGAGAGTGTGTTTGTGAATCAAAGCTGCACCCGTGCAGCTCCCAGGCACCTACCAGATGCCTAAATCACATCAAAGGTCTCCAACAAGGTCTAGATTGGCTTCCCAGGCAGGTGAGAAAGATAGAATGACTGTATGAGATAACATACGTACGAAGCACCCAAGTTTATGATTTACACTGCTTTCTATCTGAAACAGCAGCGCCCAATATAATGTAGGTGGCCAAATCTTCCACTCTGATGGAGTTTCGACGGGGTGGGAGAATTGATCAGATAGACGCAACGGGTGCCGGAACCTGAACAATATGCGACTCTTCTTGTCGATTTCGTAAACAGGACGGCTTATGCTGCTGTGGCGGAGTTAGGCTTGGCCGTGGCTTCTCCCAATCCTCATGGATCATCAGGCCTATATGCAGTTCAGTGACTTCCATGGACGCATGGAACCGGCTGTACTGAGTATCATACGTTCCAGACGAGTATCCGGTATCAGTCAGACACGGTGGATGCTACGCGTAAACAGTCCCTAAGCGAGAACCCTTCCGCGTACACACGTTCAATTGGAAATACCGTTGATAGGATGTATTTGAAAGGTAGTAGTGATATACAGGCCGAAAAGCCGTCGTATCACCATTGGCATCTGAGTTGAAACTCGGGCTGAGAGGCCCCTCCAACAGAGAAACTGGTGCTTCCATTGGATTTGATTCGGGTTCTTTGGCATCGAAGTCAAAAGAATAATGCAAATGTCGACTACTGGCCATTCGGACAGACGGCGAGTAAAGCTCACAACTTGGCTGCAGTTTTGAGAGTGAACGAAGGAGCTAGAGCCAGAGGTGGATGACCACATAAAGAGTGCCAAAGTACATCGCGTGGTGTTATTAATTCCCTCGTTTCGTCATGGCTCGCATCTTTGGAGCCTGAGTTGAGCTGTGAGCAGGTTGATGTCGAGTCTAAGGTGGTTGAACTGAACAACATATGAACGGGGATAAAAGTAGGTGGGATACGACACAATAATCTACAAACACGACATAAGATTGATCCAGTTGCAAGCATAATCCAATTAGGTAACGGTTTCTGAATAGGGCGTTGCGACCACTTTGTAGACCACGCCGACATTGCACAAGCTTAAGCGAGAAAATCCAAGAATGAGAACCATGTGACAAGAATGATTTGAAAGAATCATATCTAGGAGAAAATGTCAGTTGAAAGTCTAGGTAATTGCATCGGGAACGTACACCAAACAATTTATTCGGATCCAAGCTGGCTAGTGCCCTTCTTCGTGGGCTTTGGCTGGTTCTTCACCCTTGGTGTGTGCATCAGTACCGTTTGGAGTCGGTTCCTCTGCCTTTGCAATAGAGTCGGGTTCGTGAGAGTGATGTGCGTCTACACCGTTTCCTTCTCCATCCAAATCTTTGGGTTTAACGGCAGTATCAGCTTCCGCATCAGGAGTTTGCTCTTGCTTCGAAGCTTCGGCTTCAGTTGCTGCTTTTTCCGCCTCCAGCCTTTCTTGCTCCGCGCGCTCAGCTTCCTGTCGTTCGTGTTCAATTCTTTCAGCTTCCAAACGCTGCTGCTCCGCTTGTTCAGCCTCGAGTCTCTCCTTCTCTACACGCTCGGCTTCCAAGCGTTCTGCCTCCAGGCGCTCCTGCTCTGCCTTTTCGGCCTCAAGGCGTTCCTTTTCGACTCGTTCGGCCTCCAGGCGCTCTTGTTCTACGCGTTCTGCCTCCAAACGCTCCTTTTCGAGTCGCTCTGCCTCCAAGCGCTCCTGCTCTGCTTTCTCAGCCTCAAGCCTCTCCTGCTCAATCCGTTCAGCTTCTAGTCGCTCCTGCTCGACTCTCTCTGCTTCGAGACGCTCTTGTTCCGCGCGCTCAGCTTCAAGCCGTTCTTGCTCAAGCCTTTCGGCCTCGAGGCGTGCTTGTTCAGCTTTCTCAGCTTCAAGACGCTCTTTCTCGATCCTCTCAGCCTCCAAGCGCTCTTGTTCGATACGCTCAGCTTCAAGCCGTTCCTGCTCCAGACGCTCTGCTTCTAGCCTCTCAGCCTCTAAACGTTCTTTCTCCAGTCGCTCCGCCTCCAAGCGCTCCTCCTCTGCCTTTCGTTCAGCTTCGATGCGTTCTTGCTCAAGGCGTTCGGCTTCCAAGCGTTCCTGCTCTGCACGTTCGGCCTCCAAGCGTTCTTGCTCGATACGTTCGGCCTCCAATCGTTCCTCCTCTGCCTTTCGTTCAGCCTCTAGGCGTTCCTGCTCAACACGCTCAGCCTCCAGGCGTTCTGCTTCCAAGCGTTCCGCCTCGAGACGTTCCTCCTCTGCCTTCCGTTCAGCTTCGATCCGCTCCTGTTCGAGGCGTTCTTGCTCTAGACGTTCGGCCTCCAAGCGTTCCTTCTCAAGCCGCTCAGCCTCTAAACGTTCTTGCTCAGCGCGCTCGGCTTCTAGACGTTCTTTCTCTAATCGCTCTGCTTCCAAGCGCTCCGCCTCCAAGCGTGCCTCCTCTGCCTTTCGCTCAGCCTCGATACGTTCTTGCTCAAGGCGTTCGGCTTCCAAGCGTTCCTCCTCTGCCTTTCGTTCAGCCTCGATACGTTCCTGTTCGAGGCGTTCCAGCTCAGCACGCTCTGCCTCCAGGCGCTCTTTCTCCACTCGTTCTGCTTCCAGGCGCTCTGCCTCAAGACGTTCCTCCTCTGCCTTCCGTTCAGCTTCTAAGCGTTCTTGCTCTAGACGCTCAGCCTCCAATCGTTCCTCCTCCGCCTTTCGTTCAGCCTCGATACGTTCCTGTTCGAGGCGTTCCTTCTCAAGACGTTCTGCCTCCAATCTTTCCTGTTCAATCCTTTCAGCCTCCAGACGCTCCTTCTCAATGCGCTCGGCTTCAAGGCGTTCTGCCTCTAGACGCTCCTGCTCGACGCGTTCAGCTTCAAGGCGTTCCTCTTCGGCTTTTCTTTCGGCCTCTAGCTGTTCCTTCTCGATGCGCTCTGCTTCCAAACGTTCTTGTTCCGCACGCTCGGCTTCTAGACGTTCCTGTTCAGCTTTTTCGGCTTCTAGTCGTTCTTGCTCGGCGCGTTCAGCCTCCAATCTCTCTTGCTCGAGTCGCTCTTGTTCGATACGCTGGGCTTCAAGGGCTTCTGCTTCCAATCGGAGTCGTTCGGCTTCTTCCTCCTCTGCTAGCCGTTTAGCCTCTGCTTCTTGTCTGGCAATCTCGGCCAATCGTTCCTTTTCAGCAGCCTCAGCAGCAAGTCGTTCGGCCTCCAAACGTGCTTCCTCCTCCTTTTTCTCCTCCTCTGCAATCCTCTGACGCTCCAATTCTTCAGCCTCCGCCTTTTGACGCGCCAGTTCCTCCAATCTCTTCGCATCCGCCTCTGATGCTGCTGCTGCTGCTGATTCGAGAGCGATACGTTCCTTTTCGAGTCGTTCCGCTTCGATGCGTGCTTGTTCCTCCGCCTCTGCAGCCTCTTGAGCGATCCTTTCCTGCTCTGCCCGCTCATGCTCGACACGTTGAGCTTCCGCTTCCGCATCTGCTTCGGCTTGCGATGCAGCCGCCTCCGTTCCTGTTTCACCAATCTTGGCCTCCTTCTCGGCCTCTTGCACCTCCATATCTGCCTGCTTGTCCGTTGGCTGCTCGGCTACTGGCACCTCCGCGACAGCAGCAGCAGCAGCGTCGGCAGGCTCTGTAGCCTTGAGCTCCGGGGCCTGGGACAATGTGTCATCGGAGACGGGAGGGACGGCGTCGGAGGATGGCAAAGTTTCTTCCTTATTTTTGGCATAAGCCCCACCGTTTTGCTCAGGCCCAGGCACCGATTCATCTAAAGCATGGGAAGGCAAGAGAAAAAAACGAAAACGAGAATTGATCAGAAACAAGCAAGAAACAGGGATCATCGAGAAGCGAACGGACCATTTTCCGAAACCTTTTGGTTCAGGGCGTCTGCTGCCGCCACCACCGTCGCCGCTGCAGCTTCCTTGTTAACTTAAAGGAAAGGGTATCCAAGTCAGATTCGGCGAGCCTATACAATATTACAAGAGAGCTTAAAATTACCATCACCCTCATCCAATGGTTCAGCCGTGGAGTCCGGTACTATCGGCCTGTGTCAGTAACATCTGCGTTTATGAAACATGTGGAAGACTCACGGGTACCAGGCGAAGAGCCTTCTATGAAACGAGATCCTTCTGCTGCAGGTACAGCTAACTTTTCAATTGCTAATATAAGTTAACGGTCAATACTTCGCCGCACAATAGAGTTTGACTACACACTCGGACGCTGTGGTTCTGTGGCTGCTTCTTCTGTGGCGCCTGACTTCGAGAGAACGTCTGGAGCCTCCCTGGGCTCAGAGAGCGTAGGTATTGGTGTCGATGGCTCTGGTTCCTCTGCAATCGCGTCAGGTGGGGCGACGAGATCGGGTTGCGATTTGGCGGCGTCTAATGGGTGTCTGCTCAGCGAGCTTACAAACAATTCAGACGAATGGTTCACCAACCTTTGGCCTTGAGGCCAGCACTCTCAGTACTGATTTCGGAGGCTCGTCTCGTATGGTCTTTCCGTTTCTCTTTCTTCTCCTCTTTGCCTTCTTTTGTCCCCAAGGACGTGGAGCTAGAGAAGAACCCAAATCGAGCCCGCTTCTCGGTTGATTTGACAGAGGAGGATCGCTTGACCCTACTACCCTTGACAGGACTGGATGGCGCTGACGGTTCGGGTTCTGGAGGTACGATGACGTACGTTTCGATAGCAAGCCATCGAACGAGCGTCCCTTCTCCCTCGGAAGAAGACGTGGAAACCGGATCACGAAGTTCATACAACGCAAAGGACGGCCAGCCGCTCGCCACTGTCCGGTCAAGGAGGATTTCTGCCCATCCGTCGATGAAAGCTTCGTCTAGGGATTGGATCCCCTCTGCAGTTTGATGAATGATCGCAGACGCGTCCTTAGCTGGGAATTCTTTCGTATGTTCGTGAGTACCATTAGTCGGCGCTGCCGAGAGCGGTTTCTTGAAATCCAAGGAACGTCTTCGGGTAGATCGAGGTGCCTTTGTGGAACGTGTATTGGCACCCACAGTAAAAGAGGTTTGACGAGGAGATGGAGGTCCGAAATCCGAGAAAGTGAGACTAGGCGCTTCGCTAAAAGGACTGAATCCTGCTCCACTGAACTCATCCCAGTCCAATGGGGACGTAGGCGCGGTAGGGTTGGTCGATCCAGGAGCATTTGTACTTCTCCCTGGAGAGAGGGGACGGTAGAGAGGAGATGTGGGTATCGATTCCGGTGGGCGTGAGGATGGTGGCGCGGTGCTTTCACCACTAGAATTCGCGAGCATCGAGAGCGAGCCTTCCGTGAGAAGACCTCCAATAGATACGATAGGAGCAGGAAGCTCCTCGCCTTCGACCGGCGATGCAGGTTGAATCGTGATTGGCTCAGAAGTTGTGAGTGCAGACCGCTTGATATCGGCCCAAAGGCTTTGGTACTCTGGGCTCCCCGAGGTCTCGTCAACAGAGCCAACTATGGCATCCTTCAATAGCTGGATAGGGCGCCCGCTGTACTTCTCTTTGGCATTAGGTGCCACGGCAACTCGAAGGAGGAGAACTGGTCTTGTTTGCGTTGTGAATTTTGGCCGAGGGAGGTAGTGCTGGTCGTTCTCGGTCGCTTGATTAGGGTATGGGTATGATTTAATGAGCTGTGCCAGTCGCTTGGGCATCTTGCCAAGGCGATTCTGATCCCTGTTCCAAAGTTAAAAACACATGCCAAAAAAGGTAGACAACGACTTGACCGACCGAATATACGCGAGGAAAAGATGTTCCAGAATGCGAGCCGCTGTATCCCAATCTTGAATAAATTCAACAAGGCCATTAGATGGTTCTCGACGTCCGCTCAATAGCCACCACCCAATTAAGCGAGTGAATTTGCTACCTAAAACAAGAAAGTGAGCGACATAATGTCAATTCAACCTGATTGACACGACTCCCATACCTGAAACACCATTGATTTCGGCATAGGACGCCAATGATGACGCAAACCCGAACAATGCGTCCAAGAGCTGCTGATGCTCGGATGGTAGTAAAGGTGGGAGGATTGACGAGTATGCCTCCGGGGGATACGACGCCGATTTCTCCGATTCTGCAAAGGTCCTGTACCACCCATATTCATCTGTCGAGTTTCCGAAAGAGGAACCCTCGAGTTTGAAGTGCCGCAACGCCCATTTGAAAACCTCTGCGACGTCGTGGGGTGACGCACTGGCTAAATAGGCTTCGAATGTTTCGACTGCCGGATTAGGCTTCGGTTCTGCGTCTTTATCCTTTGCCTCAGCCGAGTCTCCGGTCAGCGTTTGCAGGAACGCGACAAGCAGTCTCCGTTGCTTCTCGGCTGATTGCGCGTACCAAAACGCTTTGAAGATGCCTGGTGTCTCGAGTCCTGATAGCAGAATATAACGCGCGATTAGCACCCACAATCTAGTATCCATAGCCTTATCGTACCTCTGTGAACGAGAGCAGATGAGGTCTTTTGAACCAAAACGAGGGTCTCTGCTGTCGTCAAACGCTTTGCGGCGACGGTCTCGTCTGAGAAACTTGAGTCTGGCGGGTCTTCGAAAACAATACCCAGCTTCTCTTTCACACTCGATCCACCGTCGGTGAGATCTGGGAGGTGTAACGAGAGGAGCGGCGCCCTTTTGACTACGATGGGCGGCGCATCCTTCCTCGAGGGCGACTTGGAGCGCAGAAACGTCTGTAGCGCGTTCGAAGATTTTTCCTTGGTAGGAGAACGCGGTTCCTGTGGTACATAACCTTTGGCGTCACTGGGGGAGATCTGTTCAAAGCCTGAGAGCGCTGTGTCTGCCGAATTGCGGGTCTCGGTGTTGATTTCTGGTTTCTTGCGAGTCAACGAACGCCCGACGCGTTCGAACAGTGAAGGCATGGTCGACAGCGTCCAGGAAAAAAGGACGTGGTGGTGACCAAGAGCCTATCAATTGGGTGGAAAAGGTGAACCCATCGATCCACGAGGCAAAGAGGTTGATGTCAATGGGGCTATCGATACCCAGAAGACGTTTAGACGAATTATTTTACACGTATTTCTCAAACTACAACCAAGAATTTGAGTCGCCTCGTCATATGGAGCCAGAGTATGGGTCTATACAGTTTTATTAGCTAGCTCTTCAATCCTTCTTATTCCAAACGTCGAGACGATATTACATTCTGGTGGTTCTAGTTCGAAGCTCGGGTTCCCCAAAGGGGCTGCGTAACGCCCGGCTGTGTGCCCCACCTCGAGTTGCCGGGACGTACCAGAAAAGGGTTGGCGTTCTATGCATAGGGTCGTTAGAAATCGCATCTCTGGTTTCGTTATGGAATCAAAAAGAATACCAAATACTCTCTTTTTATCAAATAATCTTTGTCTATATATGCACTCATTAACGTCACACGAGGTTCATATCAAGTAGGCTATTCTTCCGGAATACGCGGCTCATTGAGGTCTTTGGGATGCAATTTGATGGGAATATGTAAGCTGGAGGTGAATCCCTCTGAATGCCTATCTACAGACAGCGCTTCGTCCACTAAATGAGCGATGTACTACTCTAATCGCATAAAGATCCTCCATTTCTCCGGCCGAAGCCCTCCACAATAGGCTGCAAATAGTGCTCCGACTTGGTATCCGCGATACCCTCCGAGCTTCATACCATCACTAGCAGTCAGGTCATCCATGCCTCCTCCTGGTACCTGTGTAGTCGCATGTTCCCCTTGAGTTTCCGCGGGACGTGTGTACAGTCCCATTTGTTCGAGTTCGGTGACTCCCTCGGACTGTCCTACAGGAGTATATGCAATCGAAAAATGAGGAAACATAGGCACAATGTTCCTCACTTCCCGATATCCCAAGTTCATGATCGCTTCGTCTCCTCTTTCTAATGCAATCTGCAGCTCTTGGTTGAGCCTGTAGTGAAAGGCATGCTGCAGCGCCATCAGCCCAGCAGGTGCTCCTTCGCTTGTAAACTCTCGATGACCGTAAACAAATATGCCTACTTGTCCAGCATGCAAGGCCTCGAATATGATCTGCTGCTGGAACAACTGCGGCTTCATCTCGTTCAAGACTCGTTCGACGATGTCCGGAGGAAAAGATGCTGGCAGCATGGCTAGTGTGACATGCGGATGATATGCATAATTGCCGTACTTTTTTGCCAGATGCTTGATGATAGAGGACAGCTTCTCATTTTCTGGAGACGATTGGGCAGGAAGCAACCACACGGAGAGATTGGATGCTATATCAAGTTATACGTATCAGATATCTACTCTGTCTGAGTACATGGAGTGACGACTCACGTTCTGATGGTTGGCTCGGAGGAGGCGGAACGTTATCGATCACATTTGGATGAGATTTTTTACTTGGTCGCCAATCCAACCACTTCTTGAACGGCTTAGAGTTACTCATTCCTCGATTATTAAAAGATACTGCCGTATTTGGTGAAGAGCTCCCAAGAACGAGGAGTCGAGTCCGGCGTCAAGAGGTAGTTGATTGAGGCTGGGATGGAGCGCGCTCCGACCTGTCCCCGATGGTCGTTTATGGATGATCGCCTTTCTAAAAATACTCGACGTTTCACTGCTAGCCTGTACCCACGAGTGCAACGAGTCGTGATGGGGTTACCCCATGAAGAATGCGCTGGAGTGCACTTTACCACGATTGTTGGCCAGTCTACTGATCGAGATTATGATATTCCGTATCCCTGAACATGCCGGCACAGGGTCTTCCTTCACAAGCTGGATTGGCTGAAGGCAAAGTTTTGGAGTGAACAAAGCCGACTAAAACCACCGGCGGCGGGAATAAATCCCTCACATTCATTTCTTGGTCTCTTTGTGCGCTTGTTGACCAATCTATGTCCGAGTCGGATTATGGCGGCCATGGAAGTACGTACTGATGCCGAATGTGTATTCCATCCTGGAAGGGAGAACACCTAGCCCCTCCACCTTCGGGGTGGAGTGGATCGGGGCTCTAAGCCTCTGTCAAAGATATCAGCTAGCAGATTGACGGATGGATGTCTGACAATCGCCGAGCTTGATTCGGAAATTGGCTGTACAATAGGCAAATAGCCGCTGGGGCTGATGATTGGAATCGAGACTAAGGGTGTGTCATTTGCAAAAGATAAGCGGTTATCCAAGCAGAGTGATGGGGTTGGTCATCGAGTCGGTAATCAGATGGCGTCTAGCTTAGTCTTCTAAAGGCACTGCCTAAAGAAACGCTCGTAGGACATCTCTCCCACAAGACCACCTCACCTGCAACCAAAAATCACCTCAACCCAACTGTTAGACCCACAGATCAAGGAACAGACGCACCCAGTTCCCCTCGATAAAAAGTAAATACGGGCCGTTCCGCAGAACACGGAAGACCTAACGACTGGACACGTCGACACCACCTGATTCGCCTCTCTCGATAAACTATCCACGCAGACTTGTTAAACTCAAGTACGCAGAAGCGTCCGACCGCAGCGGCGCAGTTCACCACCGATCTGGGCGGACCCCGAGACCTCCCCCGATATCGAGAACCATATAAAAGCAGCGCAGGGGCGACATCCATCGAATCGCTTGGTCAGCCAGAGGCTCCAGCGCGTCCAGTCCCAAATCAGTTGTCCCCCGATCCAATAATCACATTCTAGTCCGACTATTCGGACATTCGCGGCGTCGTTTGCAAATCTATCATCGATCTCGGAGAATTGCAGGTCCCGAGGCCCCTCAACGAATTGGAACCCGAGGTTCGACCAAACCAGCTGTGAGTATTGTCGAAGGTGAACTGCCAACTTCTGACGAGGCGGTCACTTCTTGCCAGACTGAAGCTACATCCTATTTCTGAGCTGAACGTCTTCATACTCTCAGTGACTATAGGCCGTTTAACTGTCGACTGTTACTCCAACGGGCGGTCTTGACTGCGGCCTTCTTCACAGCATTGCCCACATCCGCGGTCTTAGTCCACCGAGGGAAAGGCCCAGTAATACGTAGAGATAAAACCACCACCGTTTCTCGGATATTGTTATCCAGCCGCTGGCCGTCTGGGGACTTGGAGCTGATCAAGGGCAGACAAAGCAACTCGCCACTTTCCTCCCGTCTTCACCTTTAGACACTTTTCACCCAACACGCATCGCTCTGGAGCTGAAAATAGACCTTGAGCAGCGATGTTATCGTCAATCTCTAGGTTATTACCGACAAACGTCTCGGTTTCCGCACCAGACTTTCTCAAGCTCTCCAGCTCGGGGCCCACTCGGCATGAGACACAGCAACAACAGCTGCACTCAAAGCCTCCGGTAGACTCACAAACAAGTACAACGACTGAGAGTACAAACGGAGCAACGGAGAATGATGCCTCCGCTGCGCCAAAAGAGCGTTCGTCTAAGATCAAGAAACGTAAAGATACAGGTTCTTTGGCTACAGAAGTAAGTCGAACCGTCGTTTCTGCTTGCTGATACCCGCATTCGTATTCGCCGTCTCCTTTCCCGTCTGTAACCCCCGATGTCTACAGACGCCTCCCAGCTTGAAAATCATGCGCACGCCCTCCATAGCCTTTAGTCTAATTTCGTCCACCAATCCTCGAGCTCGTCATGATTGTCCTTGACGCCATCGCCGTCCGGCCCATGTGATGTCCACAGGAGCTGTAGTGCGTCACGGCTTGGGTTGATGCAGCGGCTGCCGTTTGTGGTGGGATCGCCGTGCCAATTCATCGCATTGGCCATTGGCCAATCTCATTTCGCGGTTTCCAAAACATTTACTACTATTTTTTTCATGATGAAGTCACACGAAATACTGAACGATTCCCTTCTAATTTTTATTTTTGTTGGCAGACTTTTATTATCGTTCGACCTCCGCCCTCGATGTCGAACCATCCTCTGAATCTCCAAGTTCAGCTGGTGGCAAGCTCAGGTCGTGAGAAGATTCTCACCAGATCCGCTAATAGCTCCCGTGACACCCTCAATGACGGCGGAGAGGGATCTGCACCTGGAACGTCATTGAGACGTACACCCTCTGTTCGCTCCAACCGTAGTGATACAGAATCAATGCACTCTGCGTCTTCGTCGTACACCGCTGGATCCATTGTATCCGTAAGCAGTACGAGCGGCTCTGGAAGCTCGAGTGGAAGGAAGATGATTCCACTTTACAACCTCCATGCTCACAACGTGATGACCAATGTCATCACGGATGCGGGAACGGATGCGAAGATCGCAAAGTTCTTCAAACGTGGGTTAGAAATCATGGGTTTAGCGATGCTGGAACCTGTGGAGGTGTATGGGAAGTACGCCTGGAATGACAGTCTCGATGCCCTAGACTCCCATAACGCTACTTCCAATGTTGGCACCGGGTCTGGGTTCAGTAATCAAGTTTCCCGCACCATCTCTCAGCTTTCGGCCCTGTCTATGCAACCCCTTCAACGAACAGCCTCACCATCTAGTCAAACCGATGCCAACAGTACAAACGAACATGGCGCAAAGCACGAACTCACTCCAGTGATCGAGATGCCCTCATCACCAACAACCCCAAAACCGTTAGAGAAGGAGTCTACCCCCAAGAAGCTGTTCGGAAATCTGTTCAAAAAGAAGAAAGAACCACCTGCACCGCTAGCCTTGGACTCGAGATCGTCATCCGAAGGGCCAGGGACACCTCTAGCTGCCAAGCGTAAATCAGGTGTACCATCCCTTTTCGTCTCGACTCCGAAATCTATCTCAATGACTCCGAGTACACCAGGCATTGTGTCTGGGACTCCGAACTCCACTGTGGCAAGTGGCCACCCACCTACAGGAGACAACGTGATTCTACAATCTCAGGTCTTGGGACTCCAAGCTGTGTTGCAGGCTCCAGGAGGCGTAGTCCCTACGAAAGGCCGCCCAAATACGTACGTGTGGGTCGTCCGTAAGTGGATCAAAGGTGGTGATGAAGGCATTCTCGGTGCTATGGTTGACTCAATTGGGACGGCTTTCAATGGAGTCCCATGGTCTACCAATGCGATTGGACAGCCAGGGATTCCTGGAGGAATGGGAGGAGCGAATGTCGAGGTTCGATTTGAGTGGAGGAGGGGCTCCAAGAGTAAAACTGTGGATGGCCAGGAGAGGCGGAAACGAAGTAGGACGACAAGCACCATTGGTGCCGATGACAGAGGCAGTCGTCGGCATTCGATTGCGGTGGATGCAATTGCTAGCACGCTCACTCCCGATAACGCCCAACCTACCCCTTCCTCTCTCGTTCCTCCAGACACGACAAATCCCGCTTCAAAGCGTCTTTCCTTCCAGGGCTTTGGGATTGGAAGAAAAGATGCCACTGCCCCTCTTGTTTATAAGCCCTCCAGGGAAGAACATGTCCGATCTCCCTCGCCGAATCCACCCGCGAGTATTGCGACGACCGGTACTGAGGAGAACACGGCTAGTGGGGGCGCTCGCACTGTCGCCGGGGAGGATGAGGATAGCGACAGTGATATTGAAGATAGCGAACGTCCCTGGAACTGCTATTTGCATATCCGTGGACAATCTCGTTACACTCGTACGTACGAGCATGGCTCAAGGGGCGCGAGCCGTCGGGGTTCACGAGATCAGTTAGAGTCGTATGGAGAAATGCACGAAGAGGAAGAAGGTGAAGGCGAAAAAAAACTGGATGTTAAGCTGCGTGTGGCCTGTCTTGCGCCAGCGCCTCATCATCCAAAAGTTATCGCACAAATCAAGACACCTTATCCGCTCCCGGACGCCGTGTTCGAACCGTCAGGGTCGAGCACGGTCAACGAGGAGGATATGGACAGGATTCTCGCTGCGAGATTGAGACCTCGAGAGATAGATGGGAGTCAGTCCGATGTGGATGTTCACCACCAAAACCAGACAAACGGGTCGCAGTCGACGTTGCTGCTCACTGCTGAAGAGATCAAGGACGTCATCAGCTGTACAGGATTATGGCTTGTTGTGCGGGAAGGATATGGAGGTCTGGCGAGAAAACGAAAGGGGGACGGCTGGCGTTTACGAGGCTGATTAAGAGGAACATGTGCTCGATGTGCCTCATTTCACCGCTCAGCTCTCCTTTTTGCTTTTGCACTTACACTCTCTTCGCATCCTTTTATGACACACGCGATTCCAGAGGACTGGGTATGGCTTCTTTCCTATTTATTTATTCGAAAGATATCCGTTTTGTGTAATCAGCTTGGTTTGAATCCTTCTCCTTGTCTCTTGTTTGCTTTGGTACGAGATTTCATCACTTGGTTTTGTTGCGTTCATATATGTCTGTATAAAATCAAAGATTTCTTGCTTTCTCGAAGTAGTATACAAATGAAGCGAGCTCATGAATGTCCTGAGAACAGTTAGCCATCAGACACGCGTCTAGACGACTTTCCCAAGAGAGGGAAGGAGACCAGCTGCAGAGAGTATCGAAAGACTAGATGGTGGAAGCTTCTCAATCCAATTGCAATGTTCCTCCCAATCTAAAGTCACGACTGCTCGCTCCGATGTGCACGCCATATTTTAATGGTCCTTTTTGTGGTGCGACCCAAGCTTGGTGTTCGACACTCCATCTCGACAAATCGTAGCGAGAGAGTTCAAACCTGAACGTGGTCGTCTCTCCTGGATTCAACGGAACGCTATCGAACCCTCGAAGAACTCTCGGAGGGTCCTCGTTATTGTTGCTGCTGCTGCTCCCAGGGAAGGAGAGGTACAACTGTGGTACCTCGGCTCCATAACGGGTCCCCACATTCTGAACTTTGAAGTAAACAGTCCATATCTTGCGGTGGAGCCTGTCCCAGCGTTTTGTGTCAGCACCAATGTGCTAGCTGTAAAACATGAAATGAAATGGATATCCATACCATTCTTGTAACGAGCTGCCTCGATCCCTCGCTTTTTCTGTGGGAAGTGATGCTCTCCATTGAGCAGCTTCTGGGGCAGAATCGTCGTTCATTGTTATCTGGAGGCCAAAATACTCGAATTTGGTATAGGACAGCCCAAATCCAAACTCGAAAAGAGGCGTGATATTACGTGCGTCAAAGTACCGATAATCAACGTTCAAACTGCGCCCCCATAAGGATCGATAAACGGCTTAGTCAAAAAGACTCACCCTTCAGAATACAGAACTTTTTGTTGATTTCTTTGTATCCGTGTTCCATAGTCTGCCTCGTGTCTTGCGATCGTATAAGGGAGTTTCCCACTTGGATTCCAATCCCCGTACAGGACATCCGCAAGCGAGTTTCCCGCTTCCTGTCCTGGAACACCCGCCCAAACAATAGCGGTGATGTTCTCATGATCGACCCACGGCATCAAAATCGGGCCAACAGAGTGTACTACCACAATGGTGTTGCTGTTTTGCGCGGCAACGGCCCTCACAAGGTCATCTCCACCGTTCCACGCCGTAAGGTTGTTTCTGTCGCCGACATTGCCATCTACCGTGAGGTACTCTTCTCCAGCCGTCGCTGCGATGAACACAACCGCGACGTCCTTGTTCGCGGCCACTTTGCCAGCAGACGCGAGATCAAAATCTTCGAGGAACCACGAGAGTGCTGTCCCATCTTCAATTGAGCGTCTTTGGATCGCTTCAAGTGGAGAGATCAAGTATGGATAGTCGGCTGTCCCACTCCCCCACCCTTGTGCAAGCACACCGTCCAACCCGGCACGGTCCTGATACCAATTCGCACCCTTTTTGGCGGGACCGGCGTCCGAACCAATTAGTGCCATGGATTGGGGTTGAACAAGCGGGAGAGCCGCATTTACATTCTTGAGCAACACCGTCGAGGCGGCACCGATCTTGCGGATCAGCTGGCCGTGATCGGCTTGTACATTCACGTGTTTGTTGACGGGATCCGTGACGGAGAATGCATTAAAGTTGACGGGCGGATAGTCTTCATGTTGACCGAGTGCGAACCAAGCTGCAATGATTCGTGTCGCCATATCATCTAGACGCTTTCGTGGCACCGTCCCTTTTTCCACCGCCCGCAGCAGACGGTTTCCAAAGTGTCTGTCGGTTCCATCGCTCTGTATGTCACCCGGCATCGTCATGTCGAGCCCCCGGTTCGCAGAGCCCGTGGATTGGTTCGCATCCCAGTCGGACATGACGAACCCCTCGAACCCAAGCTCATTCTTGAGCCATTCGTTGAGCGTCTTGTCATTTTCACACGCGTACGTGTTATTGATCAGATTATAGGAACACATGATACTGGCCACGCCCGCTTGCACCGATCTCAAAAACGGGTGCAGATAGAGTTCGTGTTGTGTCTGGTCAGAGACCTCGGATGTTGTCGTTCGTCTCCAGTGCTCTTGTTCGTTATTGAGATAGTGCTTTGCACAGGCTTGCACACCTTGGCTTTGCATGCCCACGATAGTTTCAAAGGCAGCTTCCCCCGCAAGGTACGGATCTCCACCGAATCCTGAGCCATAACAATCGATCAGGATAGAGTATAGATATATGAGAGAAATGAAGACTTCACCTTCGAAGTTCCTTCCTCCTTCGACGACGCGGGCCATGTTCCTGATCCAATGTTAGCATACCAGTACACGCCCTTCAGACGAGTACAATCTTACATCATTGGACCTAGGGCTATATTAACGCCTTTCCCTCTAAACTCCTTGCCCATCGCAACGCCTCGAAGGCGCATCAGCTCGCGGTCAAATCTATTTGCACGGAGAAGGCCACACGAATGGAGAGGACAATGAGTCTGTGTCGTCAGTCAAGGATTATCGTAGCTCACGTGGCAGCAGTATTGACTCCAGCGGGAAACACGCTGACCCGATCCGCAAACCGCACACCAAGGGGACTATCCTCCAAGCACAAACCAGTAAAGTTTCTGGCTTGTACCGCTGCAATATTGCCCACGCAGTTATCTGTCAGTGGAGGGGAACCTTGATTCAGTACACATATACCATATACACTTGGACTGAACGCGCCCCTTTGCGATAAAAGGCAAGGTGACAACGGTGGGTTAGACTCACCTCTTGCCCATCCGACTCCCGAAGTCAAGGTGACCAATTCCTCCATGGTCCAATCTTTCAAATACTCTCTAGCACGACGGGTCGCCTCGTTCCAATCCGGTCTGACAAACCCTTCATCCCCATCATATGCATACAATGGTGAAGATTTGGATAATCTCTGACTCGTCGCATACTGTCCGTATTTATGTTTCAGTTTTGCATGAATGGCGTGTTCACCTGCTGTTCGTCGTTCCAAATGATTGAGGTCGTAAATATCTTGAGACGAAGAAATGGACGGGAAAAGGAGAAGATTGAGAAACGTAAGATTGAAGAATTGCTTCATGTCGTTGTTGGCCTCTAAATGTCCTCCAACTCGAGAGTGTTGTTAGAGACCCTTAGGGTCGAAGCGGGGTTCAAGGTGTAGTCGGCGACTCACCCGGGTTTCAACGACTAGCCCGTAAGCATAAATAGTTGGGAAAAGAATTGGAGAGTTTCAGGTTTACAATTAGAATCCGTCTTGAAACAACGGAAAGGCGACTGAATTCTGGCAAAGTTTTCCGACTCCGTCGCGTACAATATATCGACACCGTATACATCTCACTAGTGTGCGTGCGACGCAAAAAATAAGAGGGGAAGCAAGTAAAGATGCAAGGTTTATATACAAAATTTCTACTCATATCCACCAAGCCGTCATAACAAAATCTCCCTCACTGGTCCTTTGAAATGGAAATAAGCTATTGAGGAGTTCGCATGAGTCTTTAAGATATCAACCTCTAAAAAAAACAAATAACATACCCTTTCGAGTCCAAAGGTGAGACCATTGAGCAGTCCCCAGCCAGTTCCTTCGGCAGTACTTGACTAAACACGCGAGTACCCATGTAAGTAAACAAGAATATCCAAACAATCAAGGGATAGAAATAGACACACCGATGGCATAGTGTCGATGCTCCTTCCCGCATCAATAACAATCTTCTCAATTGCCTGATTCAAGATTGACAGGTTGTTGATGGTCGTACGGAGGTTCCTAAGGCTAAAAAAAGGTGTTATAATCAACAAGATTACTCATTTCGGTGATGCCAGGGAGAAACCAAGGTTGGAATACGTACTCGGCAGCCTTCAACTCATCCACTGCTGGATTATGAGTCTGACCAGCAAGGTGGGCTCCATGTGTCGATGTGGGTTGTTCCGAAGATGCGTGCGTCACGTCACGGCGTTGTACATTAACAGGACCGGCCGCAGAAGCTGCTGCATCGGGAGCAGGAGCAGCAGTAGCTGTGGCAGCTGCCGCATTGGGATCAGCATTCGCGTCTGCGGGTCCTCCAGTGGCTGCTGCTGCTGGGTCCGCTGGATTGGCACTCGCGTTTGCAGCCGCAGCCTCTGGTGCAGGTTCTGGGGCTGGAGCAGGTGCGGGTGCTGGGGCTGGAGCAGGCGCTGGTGAGGCAGGAGCGACAACAGCGGCCGTGTCGGGCGTATTGGCTCCCGCGGCGGGTTCTGGCGTCGCGTTCGCACCCGCACCAGGAATGGCAGGGGGAGTGGTAGTAGGAGTGGTACTGCCACCTGGGAGAGACGCTTCTATGGCGGCAAGCTGCTCGGTGAGTTCCTTTGCTAGTGGTCCCATTTTGCGCAAGAGAACGGTGGGATCACCCTAGAGAAACCGAAATGTTGAGCAGGGGACTAAGACGAAATCATAGATGGCATTACCTTGGCCTCTGCGAGAACCGTATCCAGCGTGAGTGCCTGAGGGGTTTGGGGGATCGGAGCCGCGAGCGCGAGAGGGGAAAGTCCGAGCAAGGAGAGTGTAAAGAAAAGAGTAGAAATATGCATCGTTGAAAAAGCAAGAGGAAAAGGGTCGTGTAAAGAGAAAATAAAAGCTGTTTGTGGACAAAACAACACGACGTATGATCAGCAGTCGGTTAGACCACAATGGAATATTTCGATACGTACAATTACAGCACCAGGCTGAACAAGAAAGAAAGAAGAAAAAGGTCCTGGTGTTGGAAGGAAGAAGAGGTAAACGAGGGCGTTGTGATGCTCGTGGGTATATAGCTTGGGCTGCTCGCTGTGGCCACTGCCTCCCATTTCCAAACCTATGCATCGTTCACAGCTCTTTGGGCGGGGATGTTGTCGTGAAAATTGATCGGAACAAACATTAAATTTTCAAACATGGCGCATATGCATGGCTAGGTTGCCATTCGTATCATCGTAGCGATATTGATCGTGCCGCGGAGATGGAAGCCCTATATAGTGCAGCAAATCAGCTCAGAATTTGTTTCCTTCTTGAACCTTTTTCTCCTGAAGAGATTCCTGATTCAAAGTAGAGGTGGTGGTAGAGGTATGAAAGATGTGAACCACACTAGTAGTCGCGACTCTTTTTTTTCTTCCTTCACAAACTTGGTTCTTGCCAAACGATGGAGAACTCTCCATCTTCCGATCAGTTATCGCGGCATCTACTAATTCTCTACGCGTCGGAAACAGGAAACTCGTATGACGCTGCCGAACGCATCGCGAAGGAAGCGCATCGTCGCCATTTCTCTTCGACCGTCGTAAGCATGGACGCCTACGACGCCTCTTCGCTCATCGACGAACCTCTCGTCATTTTTGTACTATCTACAACTGGCAGTGGCGAAGAACCGCGTCCGATGAAAGATCTTTGGCGTACCCATCTCCTTCGTAGCGATCTCCCGAACGACTTGTTCGACGAGATGGAGTTCACCGTATTTGGGTTGGGAGACTCTGCGTATGAGCGATTTTGTTGGGCTAGCAAGAAACTGGTCAGGAGATTGTTGAGTCTCGGTGCGAAATTGTTCGTTGAAGCGTGTCATGCAGACGAACAGGAGAGATTCGGGTCGGTGAACCTTTTCGCTGAGTGGATTTGTGGTCCGGTAGTGATACTATAACCTTATGGACAGGTACGAGACGGCGTTGATGCCGTGGATGGAGAAACTCTTCAACGGTTTATTAGAGATGATGCCTTTACCGGAAGGGCTTGAGATTCTCCCGGCGTCTCAACTACCATCTCCATCGGCAATATTGACCTTTGTCCAAGACGACGTTCCTCGACCATTGCTGCCCGTCGAACCGGTAACCCAATATCATGAGGCATCGCTTCTGAGCAACAAGCGCATCACCGCGGATGGTTGGTATCAAGACGTCAGACATCTTCAATTCTACTTTACAGATCCTGTAACGTGAGTAGGTGAGTCTCGTTCATCCTATATGCGTTGTTCCCTAAACGTGTTGTTGTTTATGGCAGATGGAACCCAGGAGATATTGCCGTCCTCCATCCACATACCCATCCAGATGATGTACAAGCTCTATTAGAACGATTCGGGTGGACAGATCGTGCAGACATTCCTCTGCGTGTGTCTCGGAACTCTGCGACGGGCAATGCCATCCCTTCTCATCTGCTCGACCATCCGACGACGCTGCGCGAAATATTCACATCGGTACTCGACAGTTCTTGCGTCCCACGAAAGTCCTTTTTTGAATGGCTTGTTCATTTCACTTCCGATTCTCTCGAAAAGGAAAAGTTTGAGGAATTTACCTCGTTGTCCGAGGAAGGTACAAACGACTTTGGCATATAAAAAGTCCATCCAATTCTGACATTGTAAACAACAGGACAAGATGACCTCTATCAGTACACACATCGCGTTCGACGGACGATTCTCGAGGTTCTCCAAGACTTTCGTCACGTCTCTATTCCTCTCGAATATATCTTTGATATATTCCCTCTGATACGACCCCGGCAGTTTTCGATTGCAAGTTCGAGTCGGTATCCTACTGCCCCAATTGTGAACGAACCAACAGCAGCTGAAGAAGGGCAACCCGCACTGGAGGATGAAAAGAAGAAGGACAAAGACAATGATAAAGGCGTGTATTTGGACCTCTGTGTGGCGATCGTCAACTATCGTACAAAGTTGAAGGCCCCTCGACGTGGGCTGTGTACGACCTGGCTTTCGAATCTGCAACCAAAACCGGCCGTTCATGATCGAGAGAATGGCAGTTTGGCTGAGAGGGTCGAAACAAGTAGCGAGGATACGAATGGGAAAGAAGAGGAGAAGAAAGTCGAGCCCTGCCGAATTCGTGTGGGCATACGAAGAGGTGCAATACGGCTACCCCCACGACTCCTTGCATTACCTTCTTCCTCCTCCATAAAGGGAGATGCAACGCCCGGAGTAAAGGGAGAGGACGGTGATACACAAAAGGGAAAGGATCTCGGTGCTGGAAGTACGCCGATCATATGTGTTGGACCTGGGACAGGGATCGCACCCATGAGGGCAATTATCCAAGAGAGAATCGTCCGAGGAGAAAAAGGTGTGTATGTCTGCTCAGATCCCACCCCCATCCCTGCAACGCTACACCCGTTCCAATTTTTGAATCTAATCGAGCTTGAAAAATAATTATAATCTGATGACGACTACAGAGAATACGCTCTACTTTGGTTGTCGTTCGTCTCGTCAGGATTACTACTACTCGCGGGAATGGGAGACGCATGCGCAAGCGGGGGACCTCGCCTTTTCCGTCGCCTTTTCGCGCGATCAGGAGAAGAAAGTGTACGTCCAGGACCTCATCGAACAGGATTCGGCACGGATATGGGAGTTGGTCGGCAGACAAAAGGCATGGGTGTACATCTCCGGGTACGTACGTCCTCCCCAAATGGAAAAGGGAGAGAGCGATAGTTGGTTGGTTGATCCGTACTAAAGGCGTTATTTCTCCTCCTTGATTTGACAGGTCCTCGAATAAAATGCCGGCAGCCGTCAAGAATGCGATTCAACGCGCTGCGATCGTCGAGGGTGGCCTGTCCGACGCGGAGGCGGAGGCGTATGTCAACTCGATGGAGTGGGAAGGCAGACTCTTCGAGGAATGTTGGAGTTGAGCCGAAGAAGCAAAAGGTTGTTTTGTGTTTGTTGGATCTGTTGGTTCCCTTTAGTAAGTACCCGTGGATCCCTCGCTCACGCAATGCTGCACGTTAGTAAACAGGATAGACTGAATATCAAAACATCACCTGCTCTCCCCGTTTCGCGTTTAAATGTTCCTGGTGCATTCGCTCGCTCTCGTACGTACGTAAGTTCAGCCTCATAACCCATGATTTCTTCAAAATACCCTTCCAATCCTTGTGGAGACAATCTTTTCTTCTTCTTCAGAATTCGGAGAAATACAACTGCGACGCGTTTGCGCCCAATCATCCAAAACAAAAACTACATCCGAC
>WSTO01000081.1:21409-32373 GCA_019627685.1 Serendipita sp. 399 | reverse complement strand
CAAATCCTCCGTGGTCTCGAATATCTGCACGGCCAAACGATCATTCATCGGGATATCAAAGGAGCGAATATCCTCGTCGACAATAAGGGCGGTATTAAGATATCTGATTTTGGTATCTCCAAGAAAGTGGAAGAAGGTGCGTAGCCAGTGATGATCGGGACGAGAAGATGCTTAGTGTTTTACCTCACAGGCTTTCCTCGTGCAAATAGAATGTCGCTTCAGGGTTCCGTGTTTTGGATGGCTCCAGAGGTTGTGAGACAGATCCCTTATACGAGCAAAGCAGATATTTGGAGTGTGGGATGCCTCGTTGTCGAAATGTTGACAGCACAACATCCGTTCCCTGACCTCAGCCAAATGCAAACCATTTTCAAGGTGAGCTTATAGAGCTTACATACGAGTATTCGTGCTGAAACATGTAATGACAGCTCGGTACTGGTACGCTCAAACCGACGATCCCGGCTGACACGAGCGCAAATGCTGCCGATTTCCTTCAAAAGACGTTCGAACTCGATCATACCGCCCGACCGTCCGCTACGGATCTCATCAATCATGCATGGGTTGCTGACGACACATGAAGAGATATATTTATCGTGTAGCCAGGCTTGGTCTATCAGGAGGACACCTATCATGTTGCCCAGTCCGCGATTGTTCTCGCGCAGTTTCCCCATTCCCCCTTCTCTCTCGTTTCGGTTCCCCTAACTAGTACACGATGTATATCAGGTCAGCAAACTTAGTTTATTTTTTTATATCAACAGATTGTCCAATGCGCGAATAGAGTGTTTTTTGCGTACGTGGCGAATCATGCAGACAATCATGAGGAAGCAAAAGGGAGAAAGAACATGTCCGTGCGTGTAACAAATGTCCATCGCAAGCTTGAATGCATCAAAAGACCGATTGGATGGAAAGGAATGAACGCAATATGCGAAGCAATAATTGCCGTAAGAATGGGAATATTATCTCTACCCCCCCTAGAGACAGCAAGGGAAGAAGGAATTAAATCTTGAAAGGAGTAAAACGTGGGCGTTCGCGAGGGAAAACAGGGGAGAGTGGGTGAAGGTAAGAAAAGGGAGGAAGAGGAGGACCTAATCGAGTTGCCCTGGTGCGCTACCATTGGAACTCTTCGGTGATGAGTGAAATCATGCCTTGCATTTCTCCATGAAGTACTTGTTTGGGATTTATTTGCATCGCGACCATCTTGCGGACCAACGCATTCAGGGAAGCAGGCCCACAACCTAAGGAGAAAAACAGTTGGTGTGAGTACGAGGAGAACATTAATGCGTAGAGGGAAGGGGAAAAAGCTCACATGCGACAGCAAGAGCACCTCTCGCCCGACCGACTTCGTCTGCCAAGACTCGCTCCAACTTGGGTTTGCCTGGTCTCGCCATCTCTGCGACGACATGCAGGTCATCCAACTCTTGGTCGTCAATTTCCAACTTCACATATGAATCCAGGACGCTCTCCACGACCGATTCTGGTCGCTCTAGTCGCTCGCCTACGACAAGTCTGTGTATGTTCTCGGCACCAGGTCCTGGACTGGGCGAAACCCCACGACCAAGATCTCCCATGGAAGCCACAGAGAGACGGTTACCGGCATGAAGACCGTCATGGCCTTGTGCATAAAGAGGGGATGGTGCCCGCATTGCGCTCAAAGACGCAGCACTCCACCGTCGTTGGGCTGCAAGGTCTGTAGGTGATAGAAGGGCATCAGGTGAGCGATACTGATCCGCCGCACTCGTCACATATCTCGGATCATACGTGTTTGGAGACGTCTGGGATGCAGAAATAGGTGAATAGGCACCCTGAGGTAACCCAGTCGGAGGAGGAGATGTACGTCCGGACGCAGCACCGTGATGGGCTGTACCTTGTCTCGAACGTGACTCCAGTTCCGTCTTGGCATTAGAAGCTGCCGCCGCCCTTCTCGATTTCGCACGCCGAATCTTGCCCTCCTTTTGCACCCTTTTGCTCATCTTTGCTTCTCCAGGTACTCTCGTATCATCTTCTCCATCGAAATTGGTGAAGTCCAGGACATGACTTTCATGACCCAGCTCATTCGAATGATAATAGTCCATACCCCCGTATGCAGAGTCAGTTTGTTGCAGATACGACAGATCAACGGCGCTATTCATGGCGGTATTTGCAGATACCAGCGAGTCCACGGAGCTGTTCGAGGCGGTTCGTTGTCGACGCATGAACCGAGCAGAAGGCGGTGCCAGTTCTTCTCCTCCGTTCTCCGTAAATACAGAATTTCGGTTAGGATTCCGATAGCTGGTGAGATCGGCATTGGAAACATAAATATCCACTTGAAGCGCCGAGCTGGGGACCATTTCCATACACCGCCGAATAACAGTCGCACACCATTGAATGTGGGCTATTTTCACAATGTCAGCAAGGTAAAGAATTACTCCAGATCGATAAGCTCGATGGGACTCACAGAACTCGCGGACCAACCAAATAAATCTGACCCGAGACGTCTTGAAACCTTGGTGGCCCCAACCACCTGGTCGGCCACCGAGTGACTTCCCATCTCTACCAGCCAGACACAAGCACAAGTACTCCAGAATTGAAACACCAAACGTCACGCCAGTGCCACCGACGACGATGAGGACAGAGGAATGATTACCCCAGTGGGCACGTATCGAGCTGCCGAATGGACCATCGACGAAAGCACGAATGAGCACTCCAGCGTTCTCATTGCCAGCCTTCTTCGCTATGACCCCACCAGGCGTTTTTTCTTTATTGTGACCGATCCCAACCCCGTATCCACCTTCGATATCACCGGCATCGCGTCGATCTGAAAACGGATCAGAAGCTTTGGAGGGAAGGTCGCTCTCGTTGACGAGTCGGACTACTTCCTCCCACAAGTCCTTCGTGAAGCCGTTCTTAGCACGGATAAGGAGTTCCACGACTCTGCCTTCTCCAGTCTCACTTTCGTCATCATAGCATCCCGAGATCGTAAACGGATGAGTCGTATACTTTGATATCGACGGGACCTGGAGGAGGACGTGTTGGCCTGGAGCCCATGTGATGGGACGAGGGGTGAGGAGTCGGAGACGAACAACACGACCTGGGAGTAGTTGTGCAATGGCAAAGCCAGGAGGTGGGATGCGGGAATACCGAGTGGTATGATTGGGGCTGGCGTTCGCACCGTTAATCGTGGGTGGGTACCGCAAAGATGCGTTATCGGACTGATGGCGATGATCGACCAGTGGGCGCGCAGAGACGGGTGACTGAGGCTGAAGCGGATACTGTGGCAGCAGATCAGCCTGGCTCCCCATCGAACCCAGAGACGCTCTCACTTCTTCCTCCCGACCGTAGTAGCTCGAATTGCGCGAAGCCATCGTTCGAGGTTCCCAGTTATTATATGAGTCTTGAGGGAAATTGTGGCCAGCAGAATGGTGCCCCGACTCATAGGAGAAATCGGAGTAGTTGCGATCCATTCTCGTCCGCTGGTTAGTTGTCGTATTCGGATTGGTATCATTGGGGACAACTCGAACGCCTTGCTCCCATTCATTTAGACGGCCACCAACAGAAGGCGGCTTCTTCTCCACGAGAGAGGCCATGCTGTTCTTCATGGGAGGAGGGGCCGCGCCAATGGGGATCTTGCCTTTCCCCATTAATCCGTTCACATACGACCATCTAACTGCGCGATAAAGACGTTCTCCGACCCACAAGAATAGCGCGGACCAACACCACCACCAGATCGTTGGGAAGTGGAGTGCCGAAAACACAAGGGTGACCGGCACGAGAATGACATGGAGAACGTAGAATGCTTCATAGTTTCTGACCCGAAACGAGTCTAATGATAGCACGCAAAGCGCAGTAAGGGCCACATACGCCTAAAAAAGGGTCAATGGTTTAGCCTGTTGAATCGCAAAAAATCACAGCAAGGAAGCCTGCTTGGTGACGGGAAGCACTTCGGCAGTCGGCAAGAGAGAGGGTGCGATGACGATGATGAAGGTGACGAAAAAAAAAGCACACTCACAATGAAACCCTCGATGAAGAGCGGATATTGCCAGACGAACAACCATGCAGACGAATTCCTGTGTGCCGGATTACCAGATCCACGTTTGTCTCGAAAGAGTTGAATGCCCCAAGTGACGACGTGAATGGTGGTAATGATCCAAATTAATCTGCCAGTCCATCGGTGCAAACGTGCCAGTTTATCGAAGTGGACCTGAATCAAGAACGGGATGGCGAAGACGGCAAAAGGAGGGGCCTTGAGTGAAAAAAGAACGACGAGAGGGAATAGCGAAAAGGCGATGATGCCCGTCCGCCCACCCACCGTCCACCAGGCCTTTGGGACGGTGTACTCGGGAGCCCGAGTGGTGGCCGTTGAGGCTACCTGCCCAGAAGCTGCTCTTGACATCAGGTCGCGTTGGATGAACACATCGTCCAATGCTCTTTTGGTCACGTTGTGTGTGAGATCCCAAAGTTTTGTGCCCGGGGCTATGTAGTCTGGTCCGACGACGCAGAGAACGAGAGGGACGAGGAACAACACGATAAGAGAGAGCATTTGAGCATTTGATGGAAAAGAAAATGGTTGTTGATGCGGCTTGCCCTCCCGTTTGGCCTGCGCAAGAGTATGTTTTTTCCGCCAAGTGCGACGTCGGAGCGCCCATTTGGACCAAGCCGCCCCCACATATCCACCACGAGATCCAGTCCAATGTAGGATGGCGACGATGAGCACGACGAAGACGATGAAGATCCATAGGAGGAACGAGTAGCGGTAGGACGGGGTGCTCATTTTGTGAATGAAAAGATAGGAATTGATCCATTGAAAGTCGTTGATGAACGCCGGGGTCGATGGATTTGGTATATGAGGTCTCGTCGTCGCTACGGAATGGCCATTACCCGATGCAGTCGCCGCTGGAGGTACGTAGCCAGATGCACGTGAGGCGGTCAGTGATGGATTGACCTCTGTAAACGGTCTTGATACGGAGGTAGTCGACATTGCTCCAAGTTGTCCTTGTCTTTGTCTTCGTTGTCGTCGTCCTCAAGGCTAGTAAGGAAAGAGGGTACCTGAGGTCACAAGGAAGAGGGTTTGTGTGAGCTCAATGATACAGCTGGCGACCGCGAGTAAAGTATGAGGATAAATAGGAAGAATGGGGGAAACTAGTGGGTATGTTGTTCCAAAACGTGCAGACGTCTTAAGACCGGTTTTGGCCACCGTCTGGATTATACGACGGACGAGGTCGAGGCCAAGGCGCGCAAGCTGGCCAAGAATTCAAAACGAGCCTCTCACTTCTTTCTGTTCTTCTTGTTGGCAGGAAGGAATCGATTATGTAAAGCTTGGATTCAGTGTTTAGGCTGTGATGGCGCATTCACAGCTCTTGCCTCAGCCATTGAGCGGCCAGTGCGAACGAGGAATTGCAGCGGAACGGGCGGAGAATTCATCTCAGAAGGATTGAAGGACGGCACGGCTAAGAATATATGGAAGTTGAAATATTGGTGACATTCGTTTCCGTGAAACGGTTATGCTACAACTTCAGCTGGGCCAGCGGCGGACGAAGACTCTGCTTCTTCTGAAGCCTCATCGACCTCTTTACCGCTACGAATCTACGGAATGGTCTAAGCTCACGAGATGTGCTATTCTTAAACGAAAAAGATGTCACCTCTTTGCCCGTCTTTTTGATCTTCTCGAAGACTTCGTCGTAGGTGGCCGTCTTGGGTCGAACGACAACAGATTGTTTCTCAAGGTTGACTTCATAGGAATCGATACCTTGATAGGAGAGGAGGAGTCAGAGCGGAAGACGACCAAGAGTGCTGAGTATATGCCTCATACCATCCATCTTGCCGAGCGCTCTGCTCACGGCTCCAGAGCAGCCACCGCAGGTCATCTAGACTCGCCTGAGTATCAACGTCATCGCAACAAGTGGGGTTAGAGCCTACCTTGACGTCGAATACATATGACTTCTAGGATAGGGACCATCAGCCACAGTAGATCGACCGGTTGGTCCGCTGCTTACTGTCATCGTTGATTGTAGGTGCTTGTTGGGGAATTCTCCAGTAATTCTCGTACGGTGTAGGGTCTGAGTTCTCAAGCCGGTAGGTTTCCAACGAAACTCCCTTTTATAGGCAAAGGACCCATACTCCATCAGTCAGCTAACTACCGCAGAAATGCCTCAGAACACAGCGCTCAACAAATCTCGGATCTCACTTTGTCTTCACTCAGCGAATTACGGATACGAATGATAGCGAATTCATCGAGGTAGCGTAAGTATTACAACGGTCATGCAGCAACGGGCGACGCGATGTCTATAAATCAGAAACCGTGAAGCTTAATCGTCTCCTTGGGGATCCCTTGCTCCGTCAAAAACTTGAGGATCTTTGCGCGCTGGTCCCCCTGCAGCTGAATCACGGTCCCCATCTCCTCGTCCTCGATCAGGGTTCCATTGCAAGCAAATTGCTATGGATGGCGCAATGAGCACAATGGAAATGTCTCATAAAACGAACTTGAATACACACCTTCTTGAACTCTTTGAGGATCTTCTTATAGTCGTAGTCTATTGGTGAGCCACAATCCCAATGTTGGTCAGCTCCCCGGCCGAAACATCGTATAGCGGCACTTACCGGTAGAAAGTCCCTGAAGCGTCGTCAACGTCTTTCTTCCATTTCGCTGCTGGATACGGATGTGGATGTAGCTCTCCTTGGTGGTATCAGATTGCTCAAAGTCGTCGTTGTCCGCATCAAACGGATCAGCTAAGGAGAAAAGCACCATCGAGTCAGTGAAAAATGCGCAAAACAAAGGACAACGAGCAGCAGCAGCGCCTATTGGGCCGAGGCGGGGGACCGACAACGGGGGAGTGGCGGCGATGGGTCACACGGCGACCACCAAAAGGAGGCGACGATGCTCACCTTGATTAGCAAGGTTCTGGATGCTCATACGATTGCTGTGGACGCGGTTCTGAGCGTTCAAGGAAATTACACAAAATAAAAGGGAGGAGGCGAAGAGGGAAAAGATGGGGAGGGGACCAAGTGAAAGAACCTGACTGACTCCGCGACCGCCATTTACTTAAGGCCCAAACGGAACCCAAAACACAGCTCTCGCTGTTTGACTTCCGACCGCTCTTTTTTACCGAGTTTGGTCAATCGGCGGACTGACTCGCGATGGACGCTTCGAAAGGAAACCAATCGCAACCGCGTCATTCCAAGGGCCGTAAACCACCAAAATTCGTGCATTTACATCCAAAGCAAGGTTTTCCACCACATGTCTATCCTCTTATATGGGGTTTCTGATAATTGCTGCTGCAGCGATGAAAGCGAAGCGAGCATGGGTTCAAAAGGCCAAATTACGCTCAGACTGGGCGAAACAAAAACGACATCTCGGTCTGGGACGCGGTCGAATTGGTGCTAGTGGAGAGAAGGATAAAGAAGAAAATGATCAGGATGTTCGCACTAGTTCCGAAGACGAGGATCAGCTTGAAACACCTTCACAACGACGAGATCAAGCGCTATATGACTCAGAAAGATTTGTAGATTCAAGACCCACAAAAAGGCCGAGACGATTATCCCCTTCTCGCGATCGTACATCCCCCTTAAAGCCAGTGGAGAAGGCATCGAGAAATACCTCTCTTTCAGAAGAAGCAAAATTGCAAAGGGAACGAGTACGGGAGCTCACCAAGCAGGCGTACTCAAAGGAGTCTCTCCATACCTTTAAATCTGATCCCCTCCGCCGAAAAAGATCAGGAGGCAGCCAAATGGGAAACACAGACCAGAAGCGGTTAGAGGGAGGTAGCGTTAAAGGCCGCGGGCAGCCCAATATGAAGTTACGAATGAATGCATTGCTGGAAAAGATTAAGATGGATGTGGGGACAACATGACCGCTAGGATATTTACCCTGTTCATTGGTCTCGCGAGAGTCTTCCCAATCAAGCTGCGTTTCCTATAGTTGAATGCTATCAACGCCATTTAACCCAGGGGTAAATATAACACTTCCCATTCATATAACGTGATCTGTGGAGTGGTACTACGATACTACTTGACCTTGTCGAGTGGCCGGTTAAATCCTCCACGTCTAGAGAAGTGTTTAGCCGGTACAAACGCAAACAGACAGTAAGACATACCTGTTCATGTATTGTCTCCATGTCCTCTGTTTATTGATCTTTACAGCACCTTCTTGGTTCCCCTCGACTGCTTGACCCTGTACCAAACAATGGGTTCATTTGGCTGAACGAAAGAAAAGAAAAGATGTACCTTTGTGCTCCCAAATCCAGTAAATCCCATCAATGCCATTACATCTTCCTCTCCAGCTTCCCCCACTTCTTTTGTTTCCTCTTGCATTGCGGAATCCTCTCCTTCTCCTTTCGTCGTGCGCTCGTCTCGTCTTGTATTTGAGTCTGGATCAAGAGACACTCATGAGCATAAAGAGCAGCCTTATTGGGATGAAGCAACGTACCATGCGTTCCACGGCCTGAAGGCTCATGTGGTCTATTATCACGTCTATCATCTCTCCTTCTATCATCTCCAGTGCGTCTCTCGTCTTTTCTCTTTGAATCGCCATCCCTTGACCTAGAACGAGGGCGGTACCGAGGTGAACGAGATCTGGAGCGCTTACGGTCTGTTCGTGTTCGGTCTGTAAACGTTGCACACGTTGAACATACGACCAAGGAATCATGACATACCAACTCACCATCTCTTTTATCACGTTCATCACGCCTTCGGGGGCTGATAGACCGACTCCTTCGTCTTTCAGAACGACCAGACGAATAATATTCCCTTTCACGACCGGTTCCTCCGCCTCGACGTGATGAAGAAGATTCATATGCATGATCTCTTCGTCTATCGTCTTTCCAGTCTCGTTGGGACATCTTTCGTAGCAATCAGAGAACAGGGCTAAAGTCCAAGAAGCCAAACTGTCAAAGACAACTCTCGGACATCACCAATTACGATGGGCTACACACTCTGCGTACTAGGCAAGAATATTCTCTCCGAAATGCAACCGGAGTCGTTCTTAAGAGACCCTCTATGATAAACCTTAGGATGTGGGACTATGGGCATCTCCATCATCTCTGGCGTGCTCTCCTCATTGGAGTCCTCAGGTTCACGAACGTCTCAACAAAACGGACCAATGCGAAATGTAAACAAGTGGGAATCACATACGCCTGGGACATCGACTCCAGCACTACATACGCCTAAGGCCGAGTCACCTTCTGGTACCCACTCTCTCCTACGCTCCATTGAGGATCCAGCAATTCCGACACGCTTTTTGGCATGCGTAAATAGAGATGCGACGGCCAAAAAGTTGGAAAATGTCTTTAGTTCCCTAGGGCCACTCGGTCAGTGTGTAGAAATCTATCAACGATCAAACGTCGAAGCGGCGAAGCAAGCCGACGTGATCCTACTATGGTGAGTCACATATTGCAGTTTATCATCTAGGGAAGACAATCATCTCTGGGCCCGTAGCTGTAAACCACAGCTCGCACATGTCATCTTGAACGAGGAAGGCATGAAGGAAGTGTTGGAGAATAAACTCGTAATCAGCATCCTCGCGGGTGTCACAATCTCTCAAATGGAGGCTTGGGTATCGCCAAGTACCCGTCTTGTACGAGCGATGCCAAACACCCCCTGCAAAGTACAGTATCCCCCGTGTGGTTCCACTATCAAGCACGTATGCTTACGAAGTCTGACAAACAGATAAGAGAAGGGATGACGGTTATCACGCCATTGACTTCTTCTGACGCAGTCGACTCCGACCTAGAACAAAAGATCATTCTCAATATCTTCTCGTCAATCGGAAGATGCCGCTTCCTCGAGGAAAAGCATTTCGATGCATGCACTGCTCTCTCGGGTTCCGGACCCGCATTCGCCTGCGTGTTCTTAGAGGCCATCGCCGATGGAGGAGTGATGATGGGTTTGCCGCGCGCCGAAGCGTTGGAATTAGCCGCACAAAGTATGCACAATCATTTCTATGCCTCAGGATAACTCTCGAGCTCATTTTCGTCGTCAGCCCTCCAAGGTGCTGCAAGAATGGTCTTGCAAGATGGTACACACCCTGCACAGATCAAGGATGCTGTAACTAGTGCGTATAAGATGGCTCAATTGCTGGATTGTCCAAAGTAATGCTTTTACGTAGCACCCGGAGGATGTACTATCGCTGGTTTATTGGCCCTAGAGGACGGAAGAGTCCGCTCAACGATCGCTCGAGCGATCCAAGTGGCTACAGAACGAGCCAGTGTCCTAGGGCAACCCACCAAAAAGGCATGAAGGCGTTACGCCAGTTAATGGAGTTGAGTGGCTGAAGCAGGCAACACGAATTGTATTGAAAACCAAAAGCGAAAAAATGTTGACTATGACCTAAGATGGAATCTTGTGGCTATCATGAACAGAAACCGCTGGCGTTGAACACCAATCACTTGAAATCATGGTCGTCGATATGTCTCCCACAAAATGAGGATAGCGCGTGGTAAAGGTAGAGCGCGTAACCAGAGTGTCAGGGAGTGTTGATGATGAGCATTCGACATGAGTAAATGCGATGGTATGGGCTGCATTGAATGGAATGTCAACAGGAAGGTCACTAGACGTTAATCATCATCGAATGGATTTGACTCGTATTGCAAAATATCAACTTAGAGTAACTAAATAAAAGTGAGTGGAGGCAATCGGGAAGGAAGTATAACTCACCTATCAGCTCGGGGGATAATCCAATGGAAGTAATGTCACCCTCTCGTGAATCAAAGCTTGGGAATAAAAGCGCCATGAAGAGCGTCAAGTTCTGACAAACAGAGGGTGCAACTGGTTACTCTTGCTCATATAATGGGCAGGTCGATGTTAGAGACGGCAACGACGCGCCAAAGTGACAGAGCGATGGACATCAGGCGCAATATCTTGTAGGCAAAATTATTCGATACATAAGAGGGAATACTATAACCTGGTAAGAGTAAGTGAGGGTCGATGCAACGTGATAGATTAACTCACTACTGGTATGATACAAGCTACTAGCGATCTGCACAAGGAAAGTCAGTAAG
>WSTO01000081.1:10469-21185 GCA_019627685.1 Serendipita sp. 399 | reverse complement strand
CCATACCTTGTAACCCAGCTGCTTGACAAATCGACGCAATCTCTGCAGAGGAAATTTTGTCTGGCCGAGAGACGACTGAAGAAAGGCTATGAGCGGGGAACAGTGAGCCGATGAGCCACGTACAATCCTCGAGGTCAAGGTCAGGGCTCAGATTCATCTTGCTCGTAATGGTTTGGAAGATGAGGCGCTTTTCACGTCGAGATGGCTGAGGGAACTCGATCTTACGATCCAAGCGACCGGGTCTCAGCAGCGCAGGATCAAGAGTATCAGCACGGTTCGTGGCCATAATGACCTGATCACAGAGTAAGCGAGAAAGGAGGCGACAAGGATCACATGGCGAACCTTTACGTTGCTCCCTTGATCGAATCCATCCATTTGATTCAGAAGCTCCAGCAATATACGCTGCACTTCCCTATCCGCACCCGTCTGCGCGTCGAACCGTTTAGTCGCAATAGCGTCAATTTCATCGATAAAAATGATAGCAGGAGCATTCTCTCTTGCAAGTCGGAAGACGTCCCGAACCATTCTTGGACCTTCTCCAAGGTATTTTTGCACGAACTCTGACCCAACCACTCGAATGAACGCGGCAGTCGTGTGATGAGCCACGGCTTTTACAAGCATGGTCTTTCCGGTTCCTGTAATGATATGTAAATTTGAGAGCCTTCCTTTGGTGACGATCAGAGGGTGAGTCTCACCTGGTGGACCGTAAAGCAGGACACCGCGAGGCGGGTCTATACCAATTTTCTTGTATAGATCAAAGTGGGTCAAGGGTAGCTCGACAGCTTCCCTGATCTCCTGCTTCTGTGAATCCATGCCACCCACATCTTGATATGTCACGTCTGGTTTCTGTTCCGAACTGAGCATAGATATGGATGAATCAGCCTCTGGTGGAAGAATGTCAACCAGGGCATTGGAATGGCGATGTAAAGCCACAGAAGAGGACGGTTTCAGCAATTCGCGGTCCAAGGTGGATAGAATGCGAACGACATAGTTCGAGCCGGTGGTGGAGCCAACAATACCCGTATGTTGATCGATTGGTTCGAGGAATTGACCGATCACCAATGGAACAGACTGTATTCGTTTGACTTCCTGTTGAGCGCGTACCAACTCTCGCTTGAGATTAGCCTGTTCATCTTTGATGTATGTTTCTTGTATGTCCAGCATTTCTAAGTGTCTTGAAAGCTTTTTGTATTTAATATAGTAGTCGCTCTCCTGCATCTCTTGCAGCAATGCAGCCTTTTCTGTGACCACCGATTCGAATGTCGGTTCCTGAACAATCTTAGCAAGACAGACTTTGTTATACTTTTCATACTAACGACTGATTGAATCTGGATGCCAATTTCCTCCATTTTGTGTGCAGTGTCCGAGAGAGCAACGCGCGTTCTTGTCGTAGGAGCTCAAAAAGGGCACAAAGCAAGGCGGAACTCAGCCAACTCGACCACTCACCTGCTAGTTTCGCGTATTACTCCTAACCCAACACAGTGCTTCATTTGCGTTTGATCTCACTGGTCAGCTTATTTCAGCTCGTCGTTTGGGCCTTTTGGTGACCTACACTCCATTAAATCACTGAAGGCCTATTCCCGGTCATCGAGACTGCTCAGCACGCCCTAGATCACTCGTGTGTATAGTAGATCTTGCAAACGTTGTTATTCATTCGATCTGATTCAGTAATTCTATAGTTGACCTACCACGAGGCTACCAGCGGTTTCACTCGAACCTGCCTTCTATCACCAGAACCGCGTTTAAACAGCCTGTTCACCAGTGCGTTATAACTACCGTGGCTTCACCAAACAGCCCCCTCTCCTCTTCGACCGTATATTCCGATTTGTCGCATCTATCTCTCCTCTCTCTTAGCGGAGGACACCCTGCGACAATGCTAGCCAGTCCGCCTGCGAGAACGGCCCAGACCGTTGCAGGTCTGCGCCACGCTCGTTTCTCTGAGCGCCTGTCTCGCCAGTTGTCCCCCTCCATGGACATGTCCAGTCTGCTGCTCGACTCTGCCACGATAGAGAAGCACCAGATGGCTAATGGCTTTGGATCCGGATCTCGTCACATCCCTCAAAATGGTGTATCTAGTCGTGAAGCATCCCCGCCTCGTGTTACCCGTCTCCAGTCTCAGGTGAGCCTAGGGATCTCTGCATCTAGGACTGCCCCGTCTCAACATGCCCGCAGGATTTCTACTTCTCTGATGGAAACGTAGTCTTTCTCGTGAGTGAAAGCGCAACGAGTCCTTATAGTTGGCTCATCATCCCCACGATAGGTGGAACGAACCCTATACCGCATCCACCGCTCCATCTTAAGCCGGAACTCGCCTTTCTTCCGTAATCTCTTTGCTATCTCAGCTTCTGCAGATGGTAAAGATGTGGAAGGAAGCTCAGACGAGAATCCTCTACATCTTCCCCATATCCTGGTTGACCAATTCGATGCATTTCTCTCTACAGTCTACCCAACGTACGCTATTTTCAACCATAAACTCATGAATGAGGACTAATTATATCTTATCTGGTAGCTGGCGACCGCTGATTCCCAGTACCGATGCATTGATCAACGTCTTATGCCTCGCTACCAAATGGGAGTTTGCGTCAACTCGCTCTTATGCAATCGAGCTCCTTACTTCACGATCTCTCTCCCCAGTCCTTCGTATAGAGCTGGCACGGGCCTATGATATCCCCAGCTGGCTCCTCGCCTCGTACGTCGAGTTAGCACGGCTCCGTACACCTCTAAATGAGGCCGATGCCGACCGCTTAGGTCTCCCAACGCTTCTTCGTCTTGGACGAGCTCGCGAAGCTATCCTCAGGCAACGGTTTACGCGTGCTTTGGAAATGCCCAAGAATGATTTCTTCGACATCCCGGCGGTCCGACATGTCAACTGTTGGAGAAGCATGGCTAAATCACTCTTCTTGGCGCTGAAAAATGGAGAACGCGCTGGCGGCTCAGATGAGGATCTATTGGATGAGGTACTCGCTGCGTCTCGAAGGTTGCAGGATGATGAACCACTTTGCCAATCATGTAGCGACATGCATATGTTCCGAGCACGTTGTAGCAGATGGTTGGATATCGATGGCGACGCTGCGATCGTCGCGAATATTTTCAACTTGTGATAGACATCACGTGCACTACCACCCTCCAATCTTTGATCATGCACGCTCCTCTGAAGACCAGCCCCACTCTTTAACTACAGTTTTATCCATTTCTATGGTGCTCTTGTTGTTGTATAGCCTTGTAAGATGTAAATAATCGCCGTAGCATTCTCTTCGAATAGATGTGCATCTCTATGTAGCCGATAGCAGTGGTGCAGGGCATCGGGGAATGCTCCAAGCTGATCAACGTGCAGTTACAGACAAGTAGATGAGATGAGTTGAGTAGACAGCTCGATATGCATCGAATTGCGCGATTTATGGATGCATTTACGTTGAACGATACGAAATACAGAGACTGAATAAGATAAGCTTGCATCTGAGCTCTATAGAAAGAGGAAACGGCAAGTCAGCCACAAATCGCCACCCTGAAAGCGGGTGAAGAGACGGACCAGAATAATAATATCCAAAAAGGGGCCTAGGCGGAGGAGGCCATCATCTTTGAGCGGTCTCATGCATTTCCACCTCGTCTGTGTCCCCCTCCGTCGCCAGTCTTGTCCATCCACCACGCCCAATTCGGTGGTCCGGAATCTTCGAAATGATCCACTGGGTCGAACGAGATACGATCCCGTCAGGATCGTTCACCCAAGCTTTGGTCCTTGCGACGATACCATTTGGCTTGTTAGCCCATTTGGACTGTGTCAAGAAATACACCGGAACACCGGCGAGAATGAACACTATTCAGTCGGATTTTTGGCGTGTCAGTCATTGATGATCAGAGGTTTGGTGGTGTATCACGAGAAGCGAATTTAGACGGAAGGAAGGGGTCGGTGTAGAGGGGTGCGATCGAGGGCAAAGGGAAACGGAAAACTGACCAACTGCGGAGAGTGCTTCTAAGGGGGCAGCCAACACTGGCATGGAGAGGAGGAATAACGCAACCTGAAACGATATCAGCAATTGTCGTTGTTTCGGGGTGCATGCATACCGCGCAAAAGATGAGTGGTGTTGATATGAATGTCCTATACGGTCTACATCCATAGAATAAGCATTCCCCGTGTGGTGGCCCTTCACTCGAACTGACCTCTCAAGGAATGGCTCCTTGATCCTCAGAACGACCAATCCGAGTACCGTCAAAAAATAGAAGCCCCAGCTCGCAACGGAATAGAAATTCACCAGACTCTTGAATCCGCCGCCAAAAATCACGAAGAAACAGGTAAGGAGGGCCTGGAGAATGGTGGCATTGACTGGTGTGCCACGGACTGGGTGAAGATCACTGAAGATGCTCGGAAGAAACCCTTCACGACCAGCAGCGCAAATTAGACGAGAGGAAGTGAAGAAGGCGCCGTTCAAGGCACCAAAACAGGAGATTGCGACCATTCCTGCAAAGACGATCGCCCCAGCAGAGCCAAAGAGTGACCGCCCAAAATCGAGTGCAATGGTATTACTACTCGAGACGGTGGCCTGCGAGGTGTTAGCTAGAAGGAACGCGAAGAAAAAAATTGATCGGACCTTGTCTAGAACGAGAAAATACGATATATTCGTAAAGAGGAAAAGTAACTATGATAGTATCGTGTCAATGATATTTCGCTGGAACAAATGTACATACCGTGACTGTCGTCATGCTCGTATGAATAACACGCGGCATATTCTTCGCAGGGTCTTTCATTTCTCCTGTGATATAGTTTGCTGTCCATTTTTTGAGCAATTTCCTCACGAACATAGAGATGAAAACCCAACCTTGGTCCCATCCCTCGTATGCCCAAAGTCCTGAGAACAGAGCGAGAGCATATGCGCTGGGATTGGGGGATGTCCCGTCGAATATCGGATCCTTGAATGCGGTCGATATCTTGCCTCGTGATAATGTGATGAAACCCATTATGGTCACAGCGAGCTAATGTAGTTGTGAGTACACTGAGTAGCCAGCGGAAAGAGAAGCTACCAGAGCAGCAATCTGTAGACCGTTTCAGTCTATATCCGGTAGATAATTCGATGATCCGCGCGTACCTTGACAGAAGTGAACAAAACAGCAACGCGGGTAGCTAGTCTGGGAGTCCAGACGCATAGTATTGATACAACGAGAACAGCCAGTGTAGCTATCATCCTTACTGCCCATTGTGGAATATTGCTTGCATCAGCAGTTGTTGCGTCGAAGAAAAGTCGATTAAGGTATTCTCTAGGTTGCAGTGACGGTAAGAATCAGACGCATTCACCGAAAAGAGCCTTACCCAAATATGACAGCAATTATAGCATTCGAGGCAGGCTTGAGCACGGATATAGCGGTCCATGAAAAGAGATAAGATGCAATTGGATGATATGCGTATGATAAATATGCTTGTGCGCCACCACTAGATGCTGGTGCATTCATATACTAGTTCTTTCGATTGGAGAAGGACATACCTCAACGGTATAGCCGAACCAAGTTCCGCAAATGAGCTGAAGTGGTCACAAGGCTACGTTTGAGTGCATTCGGTGCTTGGAAGAAATATCTAACCTAGCACCAGTCCATGCAAGCACTCCACTGATCAGCCAAACAAGTAAACTAGCACCTACAGAGCCGGCGTCTGCAGCAACTAATCCTGGAGAGGAACTGTTCGGTTTTCCTTCAGCGTCGAAGTTTGGCCGAGCGTCTACAACTCACAAAATTCCCGAGCCGATTTGATTTCCGACCACCAACGCGACACCTACGTTATGGAAAGACATAAAAGTTATCAGCAAACTGCTTCAAAGAGACTACAAGGACTGGATGGCTCGCCATTCACAAGTCCAATCGTCTTCTCCGCTACATGGTCGCCAGCCCTTGTTGGCTCGCTCAATCCAATGTTCAAGGAGTCACGTTGAAAATCAAATACAAAAGATGTTGGCGTATTAGTACTGAATATCCGTGGTCTACCGCCTCGCGCAAGAGGGTCATGCGTCGTGTCATTTGGTGTACGTGGGACGCGTTGGGCGCCTTGGGAAAGTTCGAGTGCGCGAAGAGATGTTGCTGAGCCTGAAGAAGAGGCAGGAGAATGTGGTGATATTGGCGAATAGCTCATTTACAACCGGGTCTGTCGTAGGATGGTCGAGAAAAGAGGAGGCAGGCAGGTCAGCGATGCAGAGAATGAATGCTCATGCTCAGACACAAAACTATGCTTAAAGATCGTATATTTCGCATTATTTCCCACCATCTATCTATTGGAAAAGTCGATGGTCAGTCGCACACACATCGGGGTCAAGCAAGCCAGTGTGGCTTCAGTTGCGAGACGATGAGGGTGAAGAAGCTGGCTTTGGACAAGAATCACAAGACCATTGCAGCCCTTGATATTGTATATAAAGTGGGGAAAGAAGCCGGCCAAATGAAGTGGGGGGAATGGATTGATATTGGCCTAGCCACTGCGCGGGATATATACTGATTGCTTGGCCATTGGGCTTCCCGAATAACATCCAGGGAGTTGGACGAACCTGAAGGGAGTGTATCAGGAAACACGGTTATCAAGGGAGAGAGGAATGCTTTCACAAATCCACGCGACACTGAAGGGCGACTGAGCAACACAAGCCCTTTGGAGTTTCTGTTCTAAAATCGACAGAACTGTTATATGTTTTGTCAACGCTGGGCTCTCTCAAGCTTCCACTACATCGGCTCGAATAGGCAATCCGCAAAGTGGCCAATAACTCCCGATAAAGACGTGATTAGCCAAGGCCTATAATATAAGCGGACGAAATGGCCAAGCTGATGGCGTCGAAGGTGCGCAGTGAGGCGTTTTGCGATAAATTGCTCGTTGATTATGGCATCGTTGGGGCCCATGTGCGTTCAGAACCGGAGCTTGGGGCAGTTCGAGGCTCCCTCAGCCGGGAAAACTGAAGATACGAAAACCTCCGAGAGGAATAAAGCGAAAGAGAGATTACTGTGGCAGAAGTCGGGCCGAATGATTGCAGCCACTCATGGAAAGGCGGTCGGAAGAGAATAAGCAAACACTAGTAAGCAGTTCGTATAAATCCTAAAAAATGGAAATGAGATGCATATCACGCATGCAATATAATCGCATGCTCGTTACTGCCGCGGCTTGCTGTCGGGATGGATGGTCAGGAGGTTCCTGCAAAAATCTTCATCATTTGTGCGAACTAATGAACGATCGACATCACAAGGGATTTCAGTGTATAGACGGTGTTCGTTGGCGATTTACTTCAGAATTTTTGAGGTTGTGGACCTTATTTCTGGCTGCAAACTGACAGCAGCCGAGGTGTCGGCGTAAACGCAGGTTCACAAACGTTGACCCTTTACCACTACTATCACAGCTCTGGCTACAGCTTTTGCAGCTTCACTGTCTTGGATAACAGCGAGCTTTGCAGTCCCATAACGAATGTCGGCGCTCGTCTCTCCTAGTCCTCTACCGACAACGCCTTTACTGGCTGCTCCCGAGCGAGCAGTTGAAGATGGCGCTCACTCCCCTCTCGTCGTTGATTTTGCGGATCCTAGCAGTACTCAGAACGTATGTAGCTCATCCCTCTCGTCATCCGCGGTCGTCGGCAGTGTGCTGCCGCTGTGCTCATTGAGATGCTCCAAAATTCGCCGCCGATCTCTCGTCATCGCTACCAAAACAGCGCATGTTTTGCTTAGAAATCTGCGTATTATTCATGCAATAACTGACACTGGGCTTTTTCTGCGTTTTAAAAGACTCTAGAGGCTCCCAATCCAGCTACGACGGCCCCACCTCGTCTCAATATCCAAGCAGCCTCGCCATCACCACAACAAAGTCCAAACATACCTCCAAAGTCGCCCTCGGGTATCTCTACACCACAGCACAAGTTCTCGCTTCCACGACCCAAGCTGGGATCCAGACGGACGAGCGCTGCCAACGTGAATGGCAGCCCCAATCAAGATACAGCCCCCGGTACGCCTAGTGCTACTGCCGAGGACCAACCACCAACACCTGGAGGAGCTGGAGAGCACCGTGTAAAACATAAAAACTCTTTACACTCAGGCGCCATTAATGATCTGAAGCGTTTCCTCAATCATCATCTACCGCACGGTGGTTCCCATCATCATGTCAGCTCCAAATCCGTCGCAGATTCCTCCTCGGGTACGCCTGGAGATGGATCTGATACGAGCAATGGGGCTACGACCCCTGGTCGTCGTACCTCTTTCTTCAGCTCTGCTCAGAGCGTACACGGAACTGGGCATACAAGCGGTGCTGCCACTCCAGGAACCGAGAAGCACCGTTCAGCAGGATTGTTAGGATTTACGATGATTCACAAAGACAAGCATGCGAAGGGCCAAGAAACCCCGAATGGATCCCATGCATCTATTTCGACCGCACACGAGAGCGGCACAAAGACACCATCTGGACGATCCCACCATAGAAATCACCATTCGACCAGCGGTTTACACACGCCCACGGGGAATAGCGGATCGGGGTCCGGTTCCCACACGCCATATCAAGGTCTCGAGGAGGCGACACATGCAACGATGACTAAAAAGTACGGAAAGTGGGGGAAAGTACTCGGATCCGGGGCAGGTGGAACCGTGAGGCTGATCAAGGGCAAGGCGAAAGACGGTGGGACAATTTATGCCGTCAAGGAATTTCGACAACGCAAGCCTGGGGAGTCTGAGCGCGAGTATCACAAGAAAGTTACTGCTGAGTTCTGTGTCGGATCCACGCTCAAGCATTCAAATATCATCGAAACCATCGAAATCGTGAGCGACCATGGCCACTTCTATGAGGTCCGTAACGTAGTGAACAACAAAGAGACCATCTCACGTTGCTTTCATCTTTAGGTGATGGAATATGCACCCTACGATCTTTTCAGTGTCGTTATGTCCGGACAAATGTCTCGCCCGGAGGTTTACTGTGTTTTCCGTCAAATTATTGATGGAGTCGACTATCTCCACGGAATGGGGTTAGCACATCGTGACCTAAAGCTCGACAATTGCGTCATGACGAAGGAAAACGTCGTGAAATTGATCGACTTTGGTACCGCCACGGTCTTTCACTATCCAGGAAAGGCCCCAGTCAAGGCAACGGGCATCGTTGGCTCCGACCCATATCTAGCCCCCGAGGTCTTGACAGGTCGACCATACGATCCACAGAAGACTGATGTCTGGAGTATCGCAATGATCTTCCTTTGCATGACTCTTCGACGCTTCCCTTGGAAGATTCCCGACCCCAAGACCGACATCAATTTCCGTAGCTTCGTCAATGTGCATCCGGATCTCAGTGTGCGCCCCGAGCGTACGGCCCCACCCTCGCAGGCAAATACACCACCTCGTGAGGATAGTATCAGCACAGCAGATTCTCAGCGTAGTGCTTCATTTACCAGCACCTCAACAAATGATGGAAACGACTCTGTCTTTGTCAGCACCGATGCGGAATCCATTGACACTGAGATCACTAGCCCAACATCAACAGAAACGGAACACAAACCGTTCGCGTCGCTTTCGCCCACGACTCCATACACCGGTGCACTCAAGACCAGCGCCTCGATTGCGACGCTTCCCGTCACTTTGGGAAACGACCTCACGAAGACAACTAGTCCACAAGATTTGGATCCATCGGTCATAGAAATGGCACGTCCGACGCTGATGACCGAGTCTGCACCTGTCTCGCCGGCCATTACGCACGCCCCAGTCCACGCTGCAACTGAAGGGGGGTTGGAATCAATTGTTCCTCCAACGCCAATCATCATACCACCGTCCAACGAAACGCCAAATGCGTCAAATACACAACTAGCTGCTCGTCGACGTCCTCCAGTGTCCTCGCTCTCCATGAGCGCCCTCCCTACCAATGCCAAGACCGGGGGCCCCAAAACTGCCCTTACCGCGTCTCCAACCAGTGCATCCCCGTTGAGTGCATCCGTTGGAGGGGGCGTTACCTTCGTTGGCGCAACAGCGTCGCCCCAGAGTGCTACGACGAAAGCATCACCTCTCACACCATCGAGAGAGGGTACCGCGGCATCCGAGAAGAAGCGTCGTCCCCGTGCGGATAGCAACTCGGATCTGCCGACGGAATCCATCTTCCGACTACTTCCGCGTGAGGTGAGAGCGACCCTTCGGAGGATGATGCATATTGAACCCACGGGGCGATGTACACTATCCGATCTACTGGTTGGGACCGGCAAATCGACGGGCCTGATATGCAAGTGCAAGGGGCAAATATGTGGAGGCAATCTGAACAAACATTCATCATCTGACTGTATACTTGTGGAAGAGGAGGATGATGGAGACGAGTGGCTACAAAGCATAAATTCCTGTTCCAGCAACCGAGGCCTTCCAGATCACACCCACGTCAAGCCCGTTGTAGAAGAAAAGAAGAAATTTTTCTAGGTGTGTCGTTTCCCTGCATCGTTTGAGCTTTTGACTGACACTATTCATAGATATTCCTCAAACTTGTGACAAATGTCAACCTATTGGTGGATGCTCCTTCCTTCTTCCGCTCCGTTTGCACCCCTAGGAGCGATCATACACACTATCCTCGACATCTCAACCGTATTTGGTTGTATCAGCACAGACGACATGGATTCATGCGGTGGCATGTTTATCGATAATTTGCTTTGGTGTTGTACTTTTGCAGCCTCACCTATACAATGCCCTCTAATTCTTCTATCCGCCTCTCGTTACCCTCATAAAGATCGCTTTCGCCCTTGCCACCTCGTTGCAGATCCC
>WSTO01000081.1:0-10286 GCA_019627685.1 Serendipita sp. 399 | reverse complement strand
TTATTAGAGTGTGCGTTTGTGTACTTTTATACTGGAATCGGATGGCTTGAAACCGCTATTCTCGTGATGGTGTAAGCAAGCTCTAGTACAGGGAATAAATGAAGAAAATATTAACACAGAATGTCGGAACGAGGGACGGTATCAGAGGTCGTCGTGACTGGGTAACTTTTCCTCGTCTTCGTCCTCGCCTGGAAATCGTGCTTCGTAGCCTGCTTCCTGCAGAATCTTCATCAGCCTCACCGCATCTTCACCGCCAGCCAACTCGATTTCCATCACGCTACCATCGTCGTCACTGCCGCTTGCCGTTTTCTTCCCCTCTTTTGCTGCTCGTGCCTCTTCGCGGTGTTGGTTGAGCATCGGCAAGAAGCCGTCTTGGCCCACGGCTTCAATCTGGATCTCACCGTTTTCGTCCATCGATACCGCTAGAATTTTGTTGTTCTCCAGCAAATCGCGAGCATGGGCTTTTTTATCTGCGTTGGCTCCTTCACCATCATTACCACTACCACCCAGGACACCGTTTCCGCCATCTTTATTGTCTCCCTCTGCTTTATTGATATCGTTCCTCGCCTTCCCCTGGGGTGCGTTACCGCCCCCAGCATTTGTGTTCGAGTTCCCGTTGTTGTTCTTACGACCGAATATCGCATCAAAGGCTGCTTGAATAAGATGCTCAGATCCCTTCAGATCCTTTCCTTTGTGTCCGCCTCCGCCACTTCTGTCGGATTTGGAGGGTGCAGGGAGCGGTTTGGGCTTCCTCTTCTCGAAGGGGGATGGAGATGCCGGGAGGGTCGAATCGGTTCCTTCGAGGGTGTGAACAATCTTGCGACAGCGTACTGGGGTGTCCTTCAGGTCGTCGTGAGGGGACTTGAACCCAGGTTCACCACAGAGGCGAGGGGTATGAATCACGAGTGTATATTGACACGTCCGTGTTTCCTTGATGAAGAAGATGCTATCTGTACTTGCCATTGCACAATGAAACTATCGGTTTGCCGCGACATTCGTCAGATTGTTAATGACGCGGGAGATGACAAGGGAAGTGGAGATGAAAATGAAATTGGGAAAACGAGAAATGGAAGTAAAGGGAGAAGAATTAAGGGAGTAACGCAGAGAGTTGTATTCAGATTGACGTGGGGGAGCAAGGGTAGGAGAGTGTAGCGAAGAATGAATGAATCGATCGGGTTTTATGAATGAGGGTAAAAGGTAAAATATAAAAAAGGGACGGCGGAGGCGGGGATGGATGGAAAGGTACACTCACCTGGATCTCAATCTCGCGCTTACGTCCTGTTTTATCACACACGGTGCCATCGCCCCAGTGAAGGTTGAGATATCGATGGCCAGCACCCCTCGCGAGCTCCAGTCTATTGGCCAATGCCTTCTGTTCAGGGACTGAGACATGTGTCCCTGTCTCGTCTTCGTTCGGAGCGGAAGAAGGTGCATGTCCCAGTGTATAAGATGGCTCATTTGGGTCTTCTACCGGGGTTTTCAATCCTGTGAAAGAGACATGCGGGGCGAAGGCAGAGTCAGAGCCGACGTAATTCGCCATAATTGCATGTCATACCGAAGGGCAGGTTGGGTTCCTTTTCTCGAAACTGTCGAACGTATTGTCCATGGCAATATGCATAACTGAACCAGCCTGGAAACTGTGTGAGTGGAATCGAATGCTCATCGCTATGCTACGGAGGAGACCTTGGCGATGCTGTTGACATGTAATTTATGGTCAGTCGCGTCGAGGAGGGAGACGGGGACGGAATGAGAACGCACATAGAGACATGTTCCCTCTAGCGGCTGCAATAGATCCCATGCCATTTGTGGCTGGTGTGGGTGTTCAGGTTCATCCGACGAGATAGGAACCTCCGGAGCGGGAGATAACATGCAAAGAAACTCTAAAGAACCCAATTTCATTTTTTGCAACGATGATGAAGGTGCGGAAACCGAGAGAGGCGCACTGGTCGCTGGTGCCAGCTCACTCTCCTCAGGGCCGCTAGCAATGCTCTTGTACTGGGTTGAAGAGTCTTGTTTGGATTGTCGAATGTCTAGGAATACGTCTTCGTCTATGTTGCCCTCCTGCAGCCATCGCTGAGCGGTAGCATTGAGGATCGGTTGGCCATTGAGGAACTGGACGGAGTATTTTGGATACGCATGGAAGTCCTGAGGAATACTATTCGCAAAGGACGCTTGAGATTCAGCGGTCCAAAGGATGAACGTCAAAAGCGTCAAGGGCAACATGGTCAATGGTCGGTGGTGGCTCAAATGAGGCCCTCCAAAGTGATGGGAAAGGAAAATAAATAAAATAAAGGGGAAATTTCACTATTTTCAAAAAGCCTTTTTGGGGAATTTGAGGTGCGAGTCTTGGGGTCCCGCCCAGGGGGCGCAAGCGGAGTTGGTCAAAAATTCAGGCAAAAATTGTGAAAAATATTAATGGTAATTTCACAAACAATTACAAACAATCTGGCGGGATTTCCTTTTACAGGCAGCCGTGTACCGTCCCTCTGGGCCATTGAAGAGCTTGCGAGTCTTCGCAGCCTTGACCGCCGACTGCTTGTTTCGTCGCAGATCGCGGATAAAGTGGAGTACGCGTAGGGATGAAAATGGATAAGAAAATGCGGAGAGCGTGTTTGTGAATATTTTATGAATTTTGGGGCCGTGGGTGAGCCGGGAGCCGTGGGGGACAGGAGCGCACGATAACGGGGAAATTGGATTATAATAGGGATAAAATACTGAATTTGTGGGATTTTTTTTCTGTGAACAAAGAAGAGGCGATTGGAGCTGAAATCAGATCAGAGCGGGTTTTTTTTGCGCGAATTTCGACCTTAAATACCGACGAAGTCTGCGGTCGCTCCCTCGCTCTTTGGCCACTCCCGCTCCCCCACCTGCGACAACTGCGAACCCCCCTTGGACGAAACCAAAGCGTAACCCATCCTCAGAGCTGCCCACCATGGCTGCTGTTCCACCAAAACGTTCTAGAGAGTCTGACGACGAAGAGATTGATGCTAATGACCAGCTCGTTGATCCAGCCCGTACGTAGTTCAGCCCCCCCTCCCTCTGTCCTTACATCCAGTTCCCGTCTGTTCAGCATTCCCTTTGCCATCTCATTCATCTCCTCTACTCATACTGACGCTCGAGACGTCGTCTCTACACCCAGTGGTTTCCGCCGACGCCGCAAAGCGTAAGCGTGGTAGGCCTGCGAGCTCCAACAAAAAGTCAGAGGCCGTTGCCTCTGCAGACGCTGGAACGGAAGCAAATGCTACGGATCCTACCGGAACTGCAACCGGAGACCCTGCACCTGCTCCAGTCAAGCGTGGTCGTGGTCGTCCCAAAAAGGCATGTTGTGGTTCTACCTTTCACATACAACTTGCTCTAACATGATCTCCCAACGTTGTCTATCATTTCTCAATCCATATTTCTTTCGCCCCCGAACGATTTTTCCCTGCGTCATTCTCCTTGAATAGATCAAAACGCCAGAAGAGATTGCGGCTGAAGAAGCCAAAAAGAATCGTCCCCCTGCAAAGCGTGGAAGGCCTCGCAAGAAGCCTAAAGTCGACGACGACGCTCCTGCCGTTGGCCAAGTCGAAGCTCCTGTAGCATGAAGCGAACAAGGATTCTCCACGCCCTTCACACTTTTCTCAAATCCTCCAGCGGACGGTTCCCACGAACACATGACTCCAGACTTCTGACTGTTCCAATCTCGCCTCTTTTGGGCAAGAGTTTGATGCAGGTCGGTGTACATAGCCACTTCTTCGAGTCACTTTTCACTCGTTTTACCGTCGTCGTTTGGATCTGTAAACATCTTCCTCCTCTCTTCGGAAACAGTAACGGGCTGTTCTGCACCAAAAAACGGACAATGACTGTTTCTCGCTTTATTTTCCCCTGTCCTAGTTTCTTCTTACTCCTTGACTGTGTCATTTGCTCTTTATTCGTGCTAACGAAAAGGGGCGCAGGATTTATACAAACCATTCCCTTGTATTTCGTCTTGAGCCTCGAATGTGCACTCTCTTACACTAGAATACTCGCTCATGCTTAGTTGTGCTCGATGGTCTGTTATTCTCACATGGCTTAGGCCCCTGTTTGGGGCCCCAAATGCGATTGACAAATACTTTTCACCCACGATGGCTTTACAAGATCCCGGGCGTCGGTTCCTTTTCCGTCACGAGCCTGTCAACGTCTGCCTATATTCATCGGCGAAATCTATCTAGACGTGGCAGATACGCCACAATGGGGAGAGACGAGAGAGGAAGAAAGTGGGGGAGAGAGGGAAAAGAAACCAGGGAAACTCACGCTCTACCGACGTGACGCCAGAATCGCAAGCCTGCAAGTAGCGAACCAGTACCGACGGCAAGCATCAATCCAGCCCACGCAAACGTATTGATGATCATGTCTTGTCGTCTCGCTTTCCTTCTGACCTCTGCGTAACTGATATCGGGTCGAAAGGTGACCATAGTGTAGAGCGCCAACCAACCGCGCGGCGTGGGAAGGAATGTCTCGCGCCTCAGACGAGAGCTGAATGCCTCAAAGGCGATAAACGGTGTGAGACGGGAGAGAAATCCATCCATCCGTTTGCGTAATTTGTATAGAGGAGTCGTCACGGCATGCCGCATCTCCTCGCTGAGTGAGAATTCCCCCGAGCCCGATCCATCCAAAGCGTGTGCATCCGTTCAGACCAATCCCAGAGGGAGGGTGTAGTCATAAAACGAAAGCGTGGAGGAAAGGGAAGAAGGAAAAAAAACAAGAATCAGCATTCTCTTCCTTCCCCGGCACGCTATGGGAACAAAAATGGAAAAATTGGAACACGCACTAGTTGGCCATGGCCAGATCGCAGATGGCATTGAGGTCCTCGTGTCGAGAATCCGTGTATTCCTTCAAAGCGGATGCAAGGGCTTCATCAACTGTTCCTTGCGGAACAGATTTCGCAGGGTCGACGAAATGCTTCTGTAGCAATACGTCCAGCACACGAACATCCTCGAGGCCACAGTTCAGACCTTGCCCATAGAACGGAACCATGGCATGTGCGGCATCACCTAAAATCACCACGCCATCCTTGTAGTGATACGGCCGAGCCTTTGGGAGAGTGACATGGGTGGGAGGGGAGGAAGGAAAAGAAACGGGGCTGTCAGCAAACCCTACCTGATCTAATGAAGAGGAAATCGCTTAGGATGATGGGGGCAAAGGAGTGGCACACCTTGATGTGGATCAGAGGGCTTCGTGGATTTCGCTTGTAATCCTCTATCAATCGGCTCTCCCCAATCAGATCCACTGCATCCGGGAAATGAGAGCGAAACCAATCGATGAATTCGCTAGCATTTTTTAGCTTGTCGAATTCAGACGTCGGAGCGAACAGAGTTGACGTGAAGCTTTTATCCTGGTTTGGGCAGGGCGCGGCTCGTTTAGCGGACCGTTCACTCAAACCGAACAGGGAAGCACTGACTTTGTTCGGAAGTGCAATGAGCATAAAAGAATGTCGAGGCCAAATGTGTAGGTGGTTTGGATGGAGCCGATATTGCGTCGACCCGTCCGGTCCGACACCAGGAGCGACTCGTAATTCTATATACTCATGGGGGATGTATTCCTGTTGATAATCCATTCTGTGCGGTTTTAGCCTACGTGTAGAATGGTGAGAATCTCAACCGGCGTACCGAACGACACGCATGAGTTGCCTTCGTACCGCAGAGTAGGCCCCATCTGCGCCAATGCAAAGATCGTAGGGTACTGTGGAGTCCTTTTCACACGTAGTGTCCCGAAAAGTCAATCGCTTCCCCTCGAAATCAGCATAAAGCAGCTTGTGATGAAAGGCGACTGGGATTGATTTAGTGGTCAGCTCATTGAGCAAATCTTCGTTGAGGAGTGCTCTATCAATAGAGTTGATCCACTACCGAGGCTTAGTTGACTGCGCCATATTCACTTTAGGAACCGAGTCCTACCTGGCCGTTCACATCATAGATTTGGCTCTGTTCGTTGCCGTTCTTCGGATGAATCATTCGACCATGCATGGGAATTGCTGCCTGCAAGAATCTATCCGCAATACCTTCATCTATAGCGCGTATAGCGGTGATTCCTCTCGATGACATCGCCAAATTAATTGACCGCTGTACGAGCTGGCTTCGATTCTCTGGTAAGCGCATATCTACAAACGACCGCATTAGTACACGGTGGAGCTATTTTATCTCACTAACCTGCGCGCGATTCATACACGGAGACTTTCCATCCTGCCTTGTGAAGAGCGAGAGCGGCTAGACATCCCACAGGCCCAGCGCCTACCACGACGACACTTCTGGCCATATCTCAAGAAATACAGATGTTGAATAGCGATTCGCTTTATTTGATAAGTTAATGGAAACTGTGTCCCAGCTTGCGGGAGGCTGATGGGAGAAATTTGGGTCGAGTCAAGGTTCAAGGCGCATAGCATGGCTGATTAGTTAGCTTGGACCCAACAAGATGGCAGCATTACCAACTCAAGAATTCATAATTCCCAGAAATTCCGATATAGGGGCTTCAAAGGTGTCCATCGAAGACGGTAGGGCGCCCGACGTTGCTCGACAACCAATTATCCCTAACGTATGCCCACCAGCGTCGAAGCCCTGTACATATCTGTGCGGGAACTCGTTGGGATTAATATCTAAACGGTCTCAGAGACTTATTTCGGAGGAAATGGACGTATGGGGGAAAAGGTAACCAACCGAGCGCGCCGCTGCTCATTCATACCGCGCGACGGTCTCCTCACAAGCCCTATCAGGGCTGTAGAAGGCCATTTTGATCATCCCCACGGCCGTAATTGGAAAGACATTACCGATCATGTCAACCCTATACTCGCATCGCTGGTTGGTATGTGTTTTGGCTTCGTGAGGCTACCAATTCTCAACTGGAGTCTCTTGGGGGTCCTCTTTCCTTTAGGAGCAAAATTGGATGAGGTAGCTTGTATGGGAACATTGACTGCGAACCTACACCTCTTGTTGAATAGCTTCTACAAGCCAACCAAGGAGCGATTCAAAATTGTCTGCGAAGCGAGGGCGTTTCCATCAGACCAGGTGCGAACAGAAAATTACACGTTGTTCCCCATATGAGGATATTGACTCATTCTCCCGATATATAGTATGCCTTCGCCTCGCAAGCACAATCTCACGGCTTTGACCCTAGATCCGCTGTCATCGAGATTTCACCCAGACCGGGTGAATTTTCTCTCAGAGAAACAGATATTCTTCAAGTGATCGAGGCACACGGTGGGCAGATTGCCGTGGTCCTTCTCAGTGGCGTCCAATATTATACCGGTCAATGGTTCCCCATGCAGCGGATCACAGAAGCGGGACATAAAGTGGTAAGTCGTCTATCAAAATGTAAGCTCAAGGTTTGCGGGTCCGGTTCCCTGACATAAGATTGTCCCTAAAGGGCGCAATGGTGGGATGGGACTTGGCCCATGCCATCGGCAACGTTCCACTAAGCCTGCATGATTGGGACGTCGACTTCGCTGTTTGGTGCTCATATAAATATCTGAATGCGGGACCTGGAGCCATTGGGGGTCTCTTCATCCATGAAAAGTGGCACCCGACAGTGTTGCCCAGGTACGCCCCCTTTGACAGTCGTGTTTCGGTACAACATATCTCGGCTCATAAATGATTCGTACTTAGATATGCAGGTTGGTGGGGTCATGACCCCACGACGAGGTTCGACATGCCCCATGATTTTTCTCCTATCAGGGGAGCGCAAGGATTTCAGCAATCCAACCCTTCAGTACTCGCTACTACTCCCTTGATAGGTAGTCTACAGATATTTCATGAGGTAGGGGGCATGGAACCTTTGCGGGCTCGTTCTGTCCTGCTCACTGGTGGCCTCGAGCAAGCACTCAGAGCATCACGGTTCTACGTCCCGGTCGAGCAATCTATTCACCATAAGGCTCCTGGATTTACGATTATTACCCCGAGCAACCCCGAGGCGAGAGGAGCGCAGCTTTCCCTCCTGGTCTTGCCGATTGAAGGAACGCTGATGCCGACCATCGTGACGTATCTCAAGGATCGGGGTGTTATCGTAGATGAGAGGAAACCCAATGTCATCCGACTGGCTCCTACTCCTCTCTATAGTTCAGAAGAGGATGTTCGACGGGGAGTTGCTCATCTCGAGGAGGCATTTGAAGCAATCTCGAGTAATTAGTTGTAGTATCCATGACTATAGAATGCTCACAACCAATTTCGCAAAGTCTAGAGTGCCAAGCACCTCGTCATGATCCCCCTCGAGCGACTCAAAATCTCTGCGTATTACCCTTGCATCCCAGCCAGATCTCTCGTACTCCAACAGTAAATGTTGGTACATGACCTCCGCCTGAGGAATGTCAATCAACGTGTCTCCAGGTGACTGGACCACCAGCCATGGTATCGCCTTGTCAGAGAGGTATTTATATCGGGAGACGGAATATTCGTCAAGACTTCCACTGCTGGGAAATGCGCCTTCGATAAAGTCGCGGTAGTCCGGAAATGTTTTGAGTAAGAGCGTAAGATCGTAGATCCCCTCTGCAATCACGAGACCTATGATCGACTGAAGAACAGCAGACGAAAGGGGAGGATTGAGCTTGGTACCTTCTCCTTGTGGAGGGTCAAGCATCAATGTCGCAATCATGTGGGCGCCGCAGGAATGCCCGACCAGGAGCACTTTGCCAGTGTTTGCAATCGGTAATATATGCTCTGAGTTCGTAATTTTCTCAAGGGCAAGAACGATATCTTGCACATGCTCTGGGTGCTTCAAAGAGGGGATACCGGAGTCAGGAGGTGGCGCTTGTCGAGGGGAAAGTCGATAGTTTGGAACAGCAACGGGCATCATTGATAATGATGCAATGTTGGATGCTAGTCTTGTGTGTTCTGATTTGTCTCCGCTAATCCGGAGGAACTCGTCGTCAATGACATCCAACGATGACGCGGTAAGAAAGACATGAGCTCACCTCCTCCATGCTCCTCCGTGAATAAATACGACGAGACCAGCTGATTTCCTAATTTTGTCATCTATAGGCTCTGATTGCGACGGCGATGCCACTGGGATATATAAATCCCATTTATGAAGAGGATCCTCTCCATAATTAAGATCTCGCAAAATCTGCATAAATTCTTTCGAATCTAGGGGTTTAATCAGCTCTTTCCGCGGTCGACGCCGGGTCTATAGTATAGTACTTTGGATGCTACCTCTGCACTTCCCCCGGCACATGAGCAAGTTTCGCTGCAAGCTCACTGGCTAAAGGCATCTCATATCTTCAAAAGAGGCATCAAAATAATTGTTTCAGGCTGCTGTGACAACTGAATTACGCCATGAACAGGATAAAAGCCCTTGGTTGGTTGTTCCCTTCCCTCCCATATCCGCTCTGATGCCAACTATCGAGACTGTCCAGAGTGCTGTTGCTTCATATAATCCTCCATATATACCAACTGCGGTGTTTATTGGGGGTACGTCGGGAATGGGCCAGGCGATGGTAGAAGCACTGGCACGGCAGACAAACGGTCGCGTGAACATCTGTCTCGTCGGAAGAAACGAAAAGGCAGCAAATACCATTCTTTCATCTCTATCTCTTCCATCGGATCCTCCGACAGTGGCGCGCGAGTTCATTAGCTGCGACGTCTCGCTCCTTCATGGGATTCAAACTATGACGGATAAGCTCCTCGAATCTGTAGGGAAGATCAATATACTAGTCATCAGCTCTGGAGGGATCAAGTTCATTCGCCAAGAGACTTCTGATGGCTTGGACCTCCAGATGATGCTGAGTTACTACTCGAGATTCAAGATCATCCAAGACCTTATTCCTGCACTGGAAAGGGCAGTAAATTTGGGCGAGGATGCTCGGGTTATGAGCATTCTCGGGGCTGGGATGAGGATGAAAGTCCCTCTTGACGACCTCGACCTGAACAAATGGCAAAATCGTCTGAAATTACAGGCGATGTGTGGAGTCTATAATGATATCATGGTCAAAGTGAGTCCAACTTACGCGATTAGAGGCTACTATTGCTGACATGACTCGATTGCAGCTCCAGAGTGAAAGACATCCAACTCTCACTTTCATTCATATCAACCCTGGGCTCGTAGATACTCCAGGCAACAGAGTCAATCTATTCGCTCGGGTTCTGAGCCTACTTGCATGGTACTGGATGAAGCCCGTGAGCCAGGCAGCTCAAACGCTTCTCTACCCCCTCCTTGACTCGAAGGATTTCAACAAGGGAGGATATTGGCTCTCTCCAACGGGAGATAAGTATACACTGGCGAGTAATATTACAGATGGGATCGCTCAGAAAGTTTGGGAGCATTCAATGAACCGCACAAAGCTGTAA
>WSTO01000080.1:6363-32476 GCA_019627685.1 Serendipita sp. 399 | reverse complement strand
CATCGGGATGCGGGGCCGATGATGGGTTCGGAAGATGGCGATGAGGATGAGGAACGAGCGAGGATGGTGGTGGAGCTCCCGCCGGCGTATGGAGAGGTTGCGGCGGGTGGGAGGAGGCTGAGGCGCGGTGAGAGGATATGATAAGCGAGGGAGAGAAAGAGAGAAAAACGAAGCAAAAGGACCCTGGATAGTACCCCTCCCCCACCCCATCGATTTGGATCGTTCCAATTTTTTTTTTTACATAGTTTGCCTGCGCTTAGTTTTTTTTCGCGCGCCCGCGTAATTCGAGTTTCCTTCTCGTCCATCTACATCACTTTCTTGTGTATCATTGTATAGTCGAATACTGATAGATTATCGAAAAAAATAAAAAAAAAATAAAAAAAAAATAAAAAAAAATCGGTTACCTTCCCTATTTTCTTGTTTTTAGCCAAGTCGAGCAAGCTGGATGGAGGCGGTTGGTTGGTAAACAACGCTTCAAATATCAGCACGTTTGCGAGGTCGCAGAGGTAAAGAAGTCATCAGCAGTGCACTCCAATCAGCACTACAGATTCCTGTACGAGATGGGAGTTCGTCGTTTCATGATCACCTAGACTGATACGGGGTGAAAACCGAAGGAATAATGATATTTTCCGTGCTGATAATTTAAATAAGTTACATAAATAGACTTGGACATAAATACGTCCCAGTGGGGGGATAATTAAAAGGTAAAAGGTCAGCCTGCTTTTGTCGTCTTTGCCTTCTTTCTCGGTCTTCCTCCTTGATCGTCTTTTGCAGCTCTGGATCTCTTACTTCCTGCCGAAACAGCTGATGCCCCGCCTTCAGATCTCGGGGGGGAGGCATCAGATGGCGAATGCATATCTGCGTCCTCGCCACTATGATGAGGGTTAGAGTCTTGTGCAGGTGATGGGGGCTGGGTAACTATCCGGGGCTTCGATGTACCAGCGATAGGCGCAAGAGGCGCAAGAGGCGGCAATGGCTGAGCACCGGCTGCTGTCACACTTCCATGGGCTCGCGCATAACGAATGATATTTTTCAGGTATCCATACTGTTCATTTTGCTCCATGACTCTCTTGAACGCGACTCTCTGTGAGTCCGCGGTCCTTGGGACTTTTTCGCCTTCGTACGCTTCAAGGAGATCTCCGAGTGGAATGAAGGTTGCTCCTTTCCTGTGCATTAGACCATATCTATCCATAAAATTAGTAAATGCGACTATCTTGGCGGGACCACGCGCTACATACCCTCCCATGACAATGATATCCGAACTGAACTGCAACATTTGTAAGAGAGTATCCAAATATAAGATGGGAAGACTTACCTCTCCCCTTTGTTGATTTACATACTTTGCCAAGAGCTCGAGTTGCAAACCGTTACTATTCCTATCATCAGGTTTTAAGTGGTAATTCACCAGAATTGAACCCCTTCAGACTCACGTTTTTGTGAAGTCGACCGTCGGTGTTTTCGTTTTATAATATTGCACCACCTTCATTTGGATGAAGACCACGATATTATACGTTTGCCCATCCTCGATGATCTCTAATGACAGTGCACATATTAAATCCGCGCCGAAGAGCTTTTCGTTCTCGCAATTTTTCTGAAGAAAAGTAAAGCAAATCAGAACGGAGTCGAATTTGACCACGCCATTATCGCAAAAGAAAGAAAAATATCGCACATACCATCCTACCAGCTTTGGTAGTACGGATCAAGTTTTTGGACGCTTGTGTGAACACGAATTCGGGGACGTTGCCAGAATCTTCGCCTTCCTCCACATCAGCCGCCGCTTTCTTGTCAAATTCGCCTTTGACAAATGCGTTGAACTCTTTCTCGTACTTGTCCACGGTCGCCTCCGTTGCCACGAAGAGTTGTTGCGGATTAGGCGCTTTAGGAAATAGTGATGTCAGTGTCTTTGCATTCGGTCCTGTACCTGTTCCCCTAAGAGACGTCGCCTTATAAGTTTCAAGCTGGTTTTCGGGTGTCACGGGACTCGCAGCGTTGGAACTGGCGGCACTCCCCGGTGAAGAGGGATCACCTCCACTGGTAGGAGGGATAGTAAGCGCAGGTGGCTGCTGTGAGCTTTTCCCGGGAGTAGGAATAGGCGCCGAATGAGCATTGTTCGACAGCGCCAAGATAAATAAACAGGAGAGGAGAAAGAGAACAGGAGACTTCATGATGGGAAAATGAAAATTAGATAAAGAACAAAAAACTGGAGGATGTGATGAAGGAAAGGGGGAGCGATCAACGCTGGGGGACTGCTGCCTCTCGTCCACTCCCCGCTCTTTATAGGCCAAAGGAGAGCCAGAAACGACCCATCCCATATTTGGAAGGCATCGGTTATCTGTGAGTAGCTCGGTTGGGACGTGCACCTCCCGGGCTATTACTCGATGGAGTCTGGAAATAAGCCTAACCTGTATCCATACGAAGCAGAGCCAAGGCAGAGACGTCAATTCTTGGTGCTATGTACGTCATATTCACGCATTTGCGAATTATCTCCATTGGGTACGGGATGTCCCGTCTCTTAGCTGTGGGAAGCCGTCGCATCGATTGAGAAGGGGTTGCATCGGGAAATTGTGCGAGTTTTACGCTAACCAGATCTGTCAATGTTTCTCAGAATGAGTCATTTTTGCAAGAGACGAGTTTACGCACCGGAGCTATGGCGTATCGGTATGAAAGCAGACTAGCCACAGGCGATCCGCCAATACCATACTGGACAAAGCTATCGGCATATGCCATTCGTCGAAAGAAGATGTATCAGCCCAAAAGAGGACCGCATCACAATTCTGCAATTTGCTGCCGGTTGATTGCGCAACACAGGCGCAGGCTATTGCCTATTCCGCATCGCGGGTTCGTGCTTCAGAACGTTAATAATCTTGAATACATCCTATAGGAAGTAAATCGAATCAGACGCTCAGGAGGACTCAAGACGTCTACTTGGATTTCCCGATATGGCCGTTTTGTCCACCGCCATCCTTGCATTTCTCAATCCCCATGTCCCGCACAGGAACAAGTGATTTCGATCGACCAAATGACTGGAACTATCAAGAATTAGACCGCTACTCTCCTTTGACTGTACATATCTTCGGGACGAGTACTTTGGGTGAACCCCGATCGAGAAGTCAGCGATCCACGTTGGATTATTTTTTTTACCAGTGATTACATACCATTTATGCCCATTTTTTCAGGCCCAAAGCTGACTCCCTACCCGGAGGGAGCGACTATCTCTTGCCTCGTGGGATGGACGTCGGGCGGGAAACCCCATGTTGGGCGGCTGCAGCCCGATGGATATCACCACTCTACATCTCATGAGGCTGGCAGAGCCAATAGAAGTGGAAGCAATATACCCTCCGTGATCGGCAATAGCAAAGCAGTACATTCGACTGTGTGGCTGCTTTGTAATTTGACCGTTCCTGTACGGTGGCCGCTCGCGGACAGTATGTGCTTTGAATGCCTGACCAGAGTTGATGATGTGTCAAAGCTATCCATTTCCCGAGATCTCATGGGATATGTCACTTATTTGCGTTAGTATCATCATGAAACCAATACTGTACGCAGAGGTGGTCGCATGAATTGACGCCTCCCACTGTCGTTAATACCGCCGTAACTGTAGGTCATCTGGTCCACTGTATTGAAAAGTTGATGTGCTCCCTCGACGGCGGTGAAAATCTGTCTGCTGCGACGCTTCGTTGGCAGACCGTGAGCGGGTCGATGAAACCCAATGATTGCGCCGTAATCGGGCTCCGCATTATGCTCGTCTGTAAGATGTGAAGAGCAGTGTGAGTATGGGAACGGACACGACCGCAGAAGAGTCGCTACCCATCTGTTCAAGAAAATTGTCTCCATTTCTCTCCCTCCCTTTGCTACTACTCATCTGACCCAGGCTCTATCACGACAACTACCTGCTTTCTCCCCGCTACGTTATCTTCTTGCCACGGACCAACGTATCTGCCCTCCCATCACTCCCGCCTATAGGTGAGTTAAACCGGTCACAATGAACGGCAATGGGCGCCCACTGCGACTGATATAACGTGACAGATGAAGCGCATTCACCCCTTTATCGCTACTGGAGGTGACTCAGGGGCATGCGGAGCGTTATGAGTCGTACACAAGCGCGGGGTGGGGTATTAGGTTCTCGGAAGACGGCGACTCAACCGCTAACTACCTGATTTTGATAGGAGTGAAGCCGTTCGGTGATAGAGTGGAAGTCGCGTCATATAGACTATTGAGTCGAGCCTTGCTGTCGAGCCCAAGGATCAGATCTCCCTGTCGTTGGCGGAGTTGGACCCTCCGTGGTGTCAAGAAATCAGGCCATAAAATTGACGGTCGTATTCCGCGTCTTTCCTCGCTTACCCTGAAATGAAGCTTATGGGACGGTGAAAGCTAGCAAGGTCAATTAGTCCGGTTGCTTACGAGGACAACCAACAGTCAGATATGATACGTAATACAGTCCAACTCACCAAAGATCGTCAAATAGCACCAGCATTCCGAGAGCGGGAAAAGATATCGCCCTTAGCCTGTCAACTCTCTCGACCGGCCACTAGTATCCTCATGGTTTAGCGTAAAAAAGTGGTCCCCTCTATATATAATAGCTGTGGGAGTAGATTCAGATCGACGAAACGCCGCGCCAATGCAAACATACCGACGGGTCCATTACAAAATCTGGGCAAAGGCAAGTTCTACTCAAAAGAGTGGTATTATACGGTGCATAACTTGAAAAATTTGAGTCTAGGTTGCCACTTTTTGCCAGCGCCGCTGTCGGATTGTCGGAGGCGGTTGGGTCCAAGGTCTGGTTGTAGGAGGCCGGGCCGCTCAGCGCGATCAGGTCGTGACACAACGGGACGAGATAAGTTTATACGACTAAGTAGTAGATGTCACTCTAAGGTAGTTACGACCTTCGTTACATCTGCGGCGAATTCATTTATGTCCTGCAAAATGTCCCGTTTATACCGCTCAAACCTCGCTCCGTAGAACTCGCTTCGATCCAGCTATGGCCCGTAGCACAAAGTGATGTTGTATCTTGTGAGTGGGCTGGTGTCCAGGCGTGGCTGGCGGATGATCCAGGGTCGGGAATTGGGTGCTAGGTGGGACGAAAACTTTGAACAACTCCGACTCCTTTTTTCCATCTACAGACCAAACTGAAGGATGCCTTTCTCAAGAGAAGCGAAAAGCATGTCTTCTCAAATCACCGTACTCGAAATACTGCTAAAAGTCGCGGTGGAGGAGAACGAGAGACAAACAGCCCGCTTGAATTCTATCACAGAGATGGTGGGTCGGCTACGAGAGGTAGACGCAGGTCACGAGCGTGTTAGAGAGCGTCAAGAAACGGAAAACGAGAGGAGGAGAGATCGAGAGAAGGAGGGAGAAAAGACGAAAGAGAAGAAGAGAAAGAGAGAACTCGAAGGAGAGAGGGAGACGGGAAAAGGGAAAGGGGAGAGGGAGAACAAGAAACAAAAACAGAAGGAAAAGCAAAAGGAAATAACCGTTTTGGACAGGGAGAGGAACAAGACCCACAAGGCTGCAAACATAAGCGAAGGGTTGCCAGCCCTACCCAAATCGGAGCTTGAAGCGGCTCTTCACAAGCTGTACGTGTTTTATTGGGACCCTTTATTCCGTTTTGGATAACTTCTCACAAGATTAATGAAGGTATGGTCGGGTCGTGTGCGACGGGTGCCTCAAGAGGCGTACAGCATGCATTTGGAACTTTAAGGGTGGCGCCATCGGCTCTTGTGGAACCTGTAGAGCGTCAAAGGTGAAGTGTTGTGTAGATGGGAAAGACGCCAATGTCCGAAAGAACGATTGGTTGGCAGCGGCGACAAAGGCAGGAAACTCCAGAACCCGAGAGGATGCACAGATGCAAACAAACACTCCAAAGGAAGAGGATTCTGTCAGTCATCCTCAGCCTATAGATGTCGATACCGATGAGGAGGACGATCCATTGTTGCTATCCAGGCAAATACATGGAAGTTCACGCTCCACTGCGTCCGAGCAGATTGTTGTGCCCGGTAGTACCTCCGGATATGGCGAGTATGACGACACGGTATCCCATTAAGTAACCTCGTCGAATGTCGATTGGCTGAGGCTACGTTGATTGTTTCTCACGCCGCTACTCTGAACGGAATACAAGTCTGTAATTTGTATTATATATAGCTCCTTACATGAAACTTTGAGTCTACTCGATGTTTGAAACCGTGATTCGACCGAGCTGACTGCGACCCTCTTCTGCCCTTGGACTCTCCCACGATAACTGTTAGAGCGCGCGGGAGAGGTCAGCGGTCTACTCGGCTGTAGACACCTCTAAAATCCGAAAAAGAATATGAAAGCGCGCGCAGATCCCGTTTCCCATAGGTGCTGGATCGGCTAAACGTGAGAACTCGACGAGGAGGTCGCAGCGGAAGTCTCGCGTATATAAACGATGTCCTCGGAGAGCAAATCACGGTTACAGTTGCAGCGAGATAATCGGTTATCCTTCCATCTCACCTTCTTTCTTCCCTCTCTATCCTGCATACCCCTCCAACCAACTGTTGCTCGACGAGGACGGCCATGATTGCAAAGCGAGGCGTACAATTTCCACTATTTTTCATGCTAGGGCTCCTCAGCTCTCGATATTTGACTCAAGTTGCGGGATTTTCGACGACACTCCCAGCCTTTGCGAGCCAATGCGGACCGTACACCGTCACTTGGAGCGCCCCCGAATCCGCAGCTATTGGACCACCATTCACTCTCTCCATCATACCCGTTAATGGACCACAAGCCAGTAGTGCAGATGCGGGAGGATTAGGCGCAGCTGGACTCAGCTTACCCGTCGTCACCGCCATCCCAGATAGCAGCTTCAACGCCACCTCTCGGTCTGGTACTTTTCAGATCAGCGCTCTACCGTTCAGAGCTGGAGAACGGTTCATCGTTGTCATGGATGACGGGTTCGGTACGTCCTATTTTTCGTTTTCTTCTGGGACTTGCCTCCTCTCTCCTCCCCCCTTCCCCTTCTGTTTTGTCAAATTGACTCATATGAATATTAACGACGATGCTCCATCCATTCTTTCTTCTCGTACCTGCTCGTTGCATCCCGCGGCTCAACAGGCCTGGGAACTGGTGGCGTCTCCACCATCCAGACCGTTTTCCCTTCGTCCGCGCAAGGGTCAGGGTGTCTCCCAGCTGCAGACGCCAACGCCAACGTCCCATTCACGCTCAGCACGCTCACGCCCACCAGCTGTCAATCGATCACCATCACCTCTGGGCCAGCAAAAGCCATCCGCGGGTTTATCCCCGGAGGCGCTCCTTTTTCGTTGGATCGAGGGACCGCAACGGGCACGACGGTCACGACAGAGTGGACGATCAATGTCGCTTCTGGGACCTCGTTTGTGCTGTTATTCGAGGGCGAGACGGCTGGTGTCCGGGCAAGTTCGGGATTGATCACGGTTGGAAATGGGAATGGATGTTCCACCGCCAATGGCCCAAGTACTACAGTCACAGGAGGTAAGTCGTAGTCATCCTTTTAAACCCTTTTATCCCATTTCCGGACGATACTTGTCGTGAGGATGGTAATGACGATGATGAATCCCACAGGCACTGCTGGCGTCGCCGCTGCGTCTTCCTCGACGGCGAGTTCCTCGCACTCAACCTCGCAATCGACGTCGTCAGGACGAACGACTCCCTCTGTCTCCAGTACTACCACTCTTGCTGGAAATTCTGCTGGCTCGGGGAATGGGAACGGCAGTGGGAATGGGAGCACGCGAATGGGGATCCATTCAAACATGATCACCCTCCTTCCTATACTCATGGCTTTGTTCCTATCCCCTTGATTAGATAGCTAACCTTACTCATAAAAGAATGACTGTATGCGTCACTAATAGGTATCGACAAACAATCTTATTTCCGAAGCGAGAATCCAAGCTACTTTTCCACCCTCCTCTACGTAGAATACTAACCCGAGTCGTAGCGGTAGAAAGCTAGGAAGGTATACCTGGCACTGTAGGCATACATCTATTCCAGTATCATAGAAAACAAAATAAACGTACAAACTAAGCAGACTTCTGATCGACACTGTTGAGGAATGCGCCTATGATTCCCTCGTAAAACGCTAAAAAGTACGTGTGGGTTGGGAAGTCACTCGGCAGTAGCTGCAGCGGCAATCGCAGCAAGCTTGTACTGCAAGACATCCACCGAAGATCCATCGGCGGCCAACACATCCATCTCCTCCATCTTTGTTTCCAAATCATGAATAATGTCTGCTATTCCGGACATATAGGCAATCTTTGCACATGCAGCGTGTAAGCGTAGGTAGGCAGGATTCGGGACAGGGAGTTGATCGGCGTCGGAGGTTGTAAACTGCACTTCGGGTTTAAGGGTATTAAGTCGGTAGTCGGGGATTAGATAAACTTTATAGCGATTTTTGAATTCCTTTTGAGGATATTAGCTGCGAAGTATACTAAGAGGGACAAACAAACCGGGACTTCATCGAGCCACATCTCGAGGTTGTCGAAATATGAATGTGCAGATTGAGACAATATGATGATATTATCCAGGCGATTTATATTCGGCCCATTGAGGCCTTCCAGGTCGATATTTCCGAACCAGCTGACAATATCCCAGAAGGCTGCAGCTCGTTTTATCTGACAGCGATAAGTCAAGCATCTTAATCAATAGTTAATATTTTACCTTAGAGTTGGCCTGCTCGGGGTCCTGTCCGAGATTGGCTGTGCTCTTCTCAGCTTTTGGTGTCGAAGGGTTACGCTTGAAATCGACTAAATGGAATGGGATTATATGAGCTGCCTCGGTCGGTAGTGAATTCGCCCCATCGTCTAGTGAGATCTTCTTATCCCGTATGGATGAACGATCAATGTCACCCGTAACCAGACAGCGGTAATTATCTCTCTGCAGCGCTTTAGCCTTGACGCTAAACCGTTTCCCAGGAGAGAGATATCTCGCGATTTCATTACGGCTTTGAGTTGAGGATATATGGGAGGGAATGTTGGATGGGGCAGGTGTCATAGCCTGGTGCAACTTGACTGCAAACAACTTTTGTGAGAACGAGCGAATCATGGCCAAAAGCGGAGCTCTCACGTGGTTGGATCAGACAGAAATAAATATATGTAGAGAATGAAACGAGCTGTTGAGAGTGTTCGGCCGGGTCAGACCAGTTGAAGCTCAGAATCTGCTCAGCGACGTGGTTACGGGCTTTGAGTGAAGGCGCGTAGTCCATCATGCTATAGAGAAGTCTTGCGGAAATTTTGTGGTGTATAGGGATGGGTGTGGGTGCGGTCGGCCTCGCATCGAGTTCTTTCTGAAGATCCTTAAGCACCGAGACGGCCTGCCAGACCCGCACATGGTCATCGGGATTGATTTGCGTCAATGGAGTAAGGAAAGTAGAAACCGGGGCTTTCTCGTAAAATGTCATTTGGAATGACTGGCCGCAAGTTGTTGCTTTTCTGACATGAAGAGGAGTCCAAAGTTGGTGGCACCGCTCACGACTGGTCTCAGACGCAGCCCATGAGGACTACAATCGTTCTCTATCTACACATCTGCTGGAAGGATCTCATAGAAAAGCATCAATATGGATGCCTCCGTCAAAATGTCCGTACTGCATGAGAACCAGTTGGATGTCAGCACTATTCGCGCCGTTTCATAACCGACGTCGGTCCTCATTATGGTCACAAAGTAGAAGAATCAACTGGGTATAAAATTTTCCAGCCTTGTGAAGTCTGAAATCCGGCAACGCTTGATCAAACAGGAGGACCACATCTGAACAATTCCACCATTACGACCCAAAGGGTACAACCACGAGACAAACTCTGATACCTTGGTGTGCTAAGAAACCAGTGGGTCCATTCTTCAGTATAAAGAACATCAAATAAGCTTACAAAGGAGATTCCTCAGGAGGGGTGCCTTCTGGGGACTTGTCAACTCTTCCGTTATTCTCCATAAGGCACGATAAAGTGGTCCGTCCGCTCAGGAGGCCAGAAACCCGATATGGCAGCAGCAGCAGCGAGCTTGTACTGCAAAAGTGCCATTGAAGATCCATCAGAGGCCAACACATTCAAATCCTCTCCCTGTCTTTCCAGATCGTCCAGAAGCTTTCCTACTCCAGAAATATAAGCGATTTTTGCGCATGCGGCATGTAAAACTAGGTAGTTCGGATTCGGGAGGGGCATTGTCTCAACGTCCAGGGTTGAAAACTGAACTTCGCCCCCTTTCTTGATGTGAAATAGGTAGTTTGTGTGGATAGCCTGAACGGTGTATCGGTTGGCAGAATCCTAGCATTGATCTAATCTCAGTCCGTTTACGACGCACTTATTGACGCCGAATGGAAACGCACCTGACCTTGTTCGGCCCACAGCTTGAGGTCTTCAAAATAGGCGTGAATGTCGTAGGTGAGTGTCATGATATTGTCCAGCCGATTGATGTTCCTCCCTTCAAGGTCCTCTCGCTCGAGGTTGCCGAACCAACTGACAATATCCCAGAAAGTAGAAATATACTTCAGTAGGTGAGCATGATTATCCGTTAACACGCGCAGTAGGGTGTGCTCGCCTTGTCAAGCCCAGCTGGTCCGTCCTGAGGGGTGCCCGCCTTTCCATCCGTTTTAGAATCCACGAGAGGGCTATTTGTATTGGTGTCTTGCATTTTATGTGCCTTCTCATCGACAGCGTCGAAGGCAACAAGGTGAAATGGGATAATATGGGCCGCTTTCGTACAGCCAGGCACTTCACCTTGCTGGAGGGTACCATTACTCTTGACAAGGTGGTCGATGTCAACTGTGCCCGTGAGTAAACACCGGTAGTCGTCTCTTTGCAGCGCCTTGACCTTGATGTTCGATCGTTTTCCGGGGGTAAAATGCCTCAGGATATCCTTCTGGTGTGGCGTAAAGGATAAATGTGAAGGAACCGTCGATGATACAGGTGATGTAACTTTGCGAGACTTGACTACTCCCGGATTTTGGGTTAATGGACGGCCAAATGAGGGTTAAACTAAGTCACTGACGCGGTTGAATCAAGTAATGAATATAGTACGCTGCGATTCGAAGCAGCTTTGTGTTACGTTCGACTGTGCAACCAGACAGACCTGAGGTCACTATCTCGTTCGCAATTCTCTGGCGAGCCGATGGTACAGGAGCGTAATCCATCATGCTATAGAGAAAGCTGGCTGCAATATCGCAAAACGGGTACGCCTTGTAGTCTTCTGGATTCGCTTTCAGGTCCTCTTGAAACACCGTAATTGTGCGAATCGCCGATTGAAGTGTTTTTCCAGCCCCATCAGACAAATCGTTGGAAATTGAAGACAGTGAGGTAAGGGTTGTTGGAAGTGGATCCTTTCGGTAGAATGACATTATGAATGGCCAGCAACTTCGACAAAGTTTCTACTAATAAGAAGGAAGGGTCAGAGCTACTTTCCTACTCGCCACAAAGGAAGCCCCGTCCACACCATAGCCCTAAATAATCAAATAAGTTTAGTTTCATGTAATTATCCGCTCTTGGACCTTTTTCGTCTTGTCATGACCCGGTTCTCCAACCTCAGAGGGACGTCATTACTCGAAAATTAATGTTAAAGCGGGGATGGGATGCCTCAAATTACACGAAACTAGATAACTGACTGGTAAAAACAAACGCGAAGGAGCTAATTCGATGACTTTGGAGTAGCATCCGCTGGCTTTTCAGTCGGCGGTGGCGAAGGAGTTTCGGGTGGTGGTCCCAACCCCATTCTCCTCAGAGCACCAAACATTCCTCCTTCCATCATTTCCTATATACGCAGATCAAAACACGTCAGCGATCATAACAACGTCACTACGAGTGAATCAGCCAGCAAAAACGAAACAGACCTTCTGTGCTTGTTCCATCAACAACTTCTTCTGCTTGTCCAGGGTCTCCTTTTCTGCTTCTAGCCTCTCCAAGTCCTCCTGGTATGTCCGTTGCGCGAAGGCTCGCTTCTGCTCCAAGAAAGTCATTGGCTCCTTTGGAGGTGGTGGGGTCTACAACAAAAAGCGATGGATTCAGACCCTGAGGTGGCAAAGAAGGATGGGGAAGAAACTTACAGCACCCGAAAGGCGTCCGATAGACCACCCTCCACTGGAAAGACCACCCGTCTTTCCTCGTTTTGCGGACCATTCTTCAATGAACTTCTTCTTGATTCCCGCCTCAACCTGATTGCACATGGTCAGTTCAATTTCGAGGGTAGCGGGTGCAGGTCTTACCTTTGCGTACTCCGAGGCTATATCACGGCCCTGATAGGCCTTGAGTATAGGCCGGACATCGGAGGTGTTATAAAACACAACAGCTGCATCACCGTCTTAGTCTCCTCTTCATGTCTTTCGAATCAGAGACGCACATTCTAGGAAGGGAATAAGCCCTATCAGGCCCAAATCGCCCTCGCCATGCTCTCCTCGACCCTTTGTACCGGGCTTCCACTTCGGTAGAACGATGACGTTGTCTGGTTGAAGGGCATATCGTTCGGCTGCTGTATCAATAGCGATGACCTTGCTCAAATCGCGGTTGAGATAGCTGATATCCTTCACGATGGTCCCGTTGTGCGATTTGGTTGCTTCCCGGAACAGGTGGTACATTATTCGAGCTTGATATGGGTCGAGCTGGTCAATGATTGGTCCACTAGTCTGAACAGACTGCGATGTGAAAATGACAATCTCGAAGAATTGCGAAAGGTATCCCAGGAAGTAGTCCACCCCGGGGCGTTTAGCGGTACGCCATCCATTCTGTCTCTATTTGCCACGAGTGAGGACCAAATGAATCAATGAAATATTTGTACTTACATCCCATGTGCTTGCGACCAATAGATCGTCTATACTGAGTAAGAGAGTGTACGGTCGTTGGTAAGGTTCCGGTAACGGGTCTGGCAATAGTTTATCCCATATCGGTTTACTGAAGAGCTAGAGTTAAAGAGACGAACACAATCAGCGAGCGTAGACAAAAAAGAAGGTAAATATCATACATCAAACATTTTCATGGTGTTTTTGTTCGACCTGGAGATCCATGCTCCAATTCCCCCTTCCACCTGAGCCAGGAAGAGATTGATTAGCTATGAATGATGAAATGGCAAGGTTCGAGGTACCTTTCCGTCCTCATCCTCGCGTCCAGCCCAGATGTAGCTCCCTATTAAAACACCAAGAAGACCATACGCGCTGATTTTCCCCATCCTACTCCTCCGCTTCTCGATACTGCTTCGACTATCCTTGGCGCTTTTGGCGCCAGTCCGATGCTTTCGACCCTCAAGCTCTCCAGCCTCACCGGTTGAACGCGAGCCGTCGGTGATGAGTGACCGCTCGCTAGAAGCTTCTTCACTTTCTTGAACGGGTTCAAAATCGAGGGAAGCATATGCTTGACGCTGTCGTGGTAGCGGTGGTGGAGGAGGCGTGTCTGCATCTGTTGAACTTTTCAAAGGATCATTAGCCAAAGGCGAGGAGTCTCGATTAGAGCTCTCCTGATTGTTGGGAAATTGTTTCTTTTCTTCGTCGGTGGGATTTGTTGCAAAATTTCGACCTTTTAGCCAACGCCTAGCAGGACCAAAACCTGTCGATGATGCAGCCGCGGCACAAGGCAGTAAATGAACGCCTCTTGTAGAATGTACAGCTGTTGACCGTAGTATTCCAAGTGCTAGTGACGCCATTATGCGCACTAGATGCAATGGCCAAGGTGATGGAAGAGGACAAAACGGAAAAACGAAGAGGGTCTACCAACACGATACGCACAAATTTTTGAGAACAGGTACAAACATCGTACAAGAGCAGCAGACTGACTCTTTGAAGGGGGACGCATATTTATCTCATTATATATGATGTTTAGCATGTACATTTTGAGTCTGGACCAACGATCCAGCGATTATATTTGTCAATATTCGTGCGATGAAATCATACGTTAAGTCCTTTTTCTGTTGGAGTTCCTTGTTATAATCGCATATGAATAGCACGACTTTCTGCAAGTTGGAAAAACCTGGTTCAGGTGAAGGAAATGTAACTTGCTTCCGGACCACTCGGTGGCTCATGCACATCTGGCGCATTCCCACGCCTGTTAGGTTCGAAAGCTATCTTGGACCTCTACTCGAACCAAGTGAATGATTTCGCTAAGCCCCTTCGTCCTTCACGATGGTCACTAATGTTAGCTCGCAGTAGTCTGATTGTCAAGTTGGCATTTTAACTAGTGGAAATTGTGTAGAGAGGAGAGATAGGAAAATAAACAACCCAATATGAGCAACACGCCACCACTTCGTCGCCCTGTAGGGGCTCGTCAACGAACAGCAGACCGCGAAAGACAGCCTTCACTCGTATATTCCGCAAGTAGCGACTCAATGGCTCAATTGTTCACCTCGTCGTCATCTATCTCCTCTGTAACTCGCTCTGGTGACTCCGCGGCTACGGGGATTATGCAAGCCGACTATCAATCAGCTACCGAGGACGGCTTCATCTCTACTTCGGATATTTCGAAAGGTACAGGACTCTCAAGGAGCAATAACAGAAAGCGCAACTACCATCCTCCCAGAAGCAATACGTCGGGTTCCGCAACATCCAATTCTGCTTCCGCCAACGTAGTGAATCCAGACAATCGCCCGATCTTCGGCTCTCATTTTCGTGGTCACACATCCGATTCTGTGCCCAGGATGGGAAGTGGTCCTCTCGTAGACAGCCCTTATGAACGAAGGTCCGAGGACACTTCTTCCGCAAGCAACAGTCGGTCGGCTCTTTTTTTCCCGGAAGAAGACAGCACCCATACTAGGATGCAGTACTCTCCATCTCCTAGCGTCACATCCTTTCGAAGAGGGAGTGAACAAGATGGTCAACGTCATGCGGGACACTCAGCCTCTTCCAGTCAACGCTCTGTCGCTCCAGTTCCCAATAACACTAGTGGATCCGACGATGCAGTCTTTGCTAAAGTATCAGTACCACATCCTTTGTCAGTTGCTTCAACGCCTCAGTCCTCCCCTTTACCCCCGCATACCAATCCACCTTCCCGAAAGTCATCGCTTCCTCGAGTATCAGATGGCACATCGCAAACATCCTTTTCGGGGACACCTCCACCAATTCCATCATCCTCACACAACTCAAGGGCTCCGAATCAGATACGGTCACCACCACCGGGTGTCCATACGGAGGTGCATGAGAGGGGGAGAATGAATGCACAGCCTACTACACAACCGATTGTCTCTCCTCAGCCGGTTGCTTCGTCGCAGCCGATCCAAGCCAAGCGATGGGACACAGTGCGGCGAGCTGTCTACGATCGCTCTCCATCTCAAAGTCCCGCACCGCCATCGGTTTCCAGTAAAGTGGATAACAATCATGGTTTATTGCCACATCATTCAGCCGCAGCCACTCTCAAAATTACTCCAGCAACCTCCTCAACTTCCACATCCTATAGCCATAACGCTGCGGCCGGATTTTCCATTCCCCGATCAGGCTCAGCGCTCTCACATCTATCAGATACGAACTTCGCTGCCCATTCTAACCCATCCAATGCTACTTTAATCGCATCTCCTGCTCTCTCTACCCTGTCATCCGGAAACCTCACGCATTCATCAAACACCACTACCGCGTCTCGTCCTAGGTACAACTTTCTTAATGTCGTTGACCAGGCGAGAAGCGGAATGGCAAATGCTAGATCAGGAGTATCTGGTATGGGAGCAAGCCTCATGTTTGGAGGTGCATCGCATGTGAAGAAAGACTCGAAAGCTGCCCTTACAATTCTCAATGCCCTTGAGGACAATGTCTCTCCTTTGGCCAATAATATCTTCCGCCTGTGTTGGCTGGCGAAATATCAGGGCAATAGCAGATCTGAGGGTCCCACACATGCCGCACCATCGACTGGGTTGACGGCACCTTTACCTGCTGTAGGAGGAGGTACGGTGACCGTTGCTGGGTTCCTAAGGACGGTAAAAAAGGCAACTGGTGATGGATATACGAGTGCTTCGGAGAGCGAGCAATCTGGAGTCGTTTCCCATGTGTCGAGAACGGCGCGGAGAGCCGATTCTAACTCCTCGCTTCTCAACCTTTTGCGGGAGCTACATCATATAGTCGTCAATGCCGCTTCTACTCCTAACGAAGGACGTCCCGTTCATCTCCCCCATCACAACATGGTTCTTTCTACTCTTCTCCTCCCATTCATATCCACGTTCTCTCATCAGCCGCACCTCCAGCAAGAAAATCGGATTGCAAGTGACGAGGTCAGGCAGCGACTCGAGGCCGAACAACGAAAGGAGGTTGAGAATGATCAGTGGCTCTCTATCGAGATATTTCAATTGATCATCAAACATTGGAAAGCTAACGGTATGAGAGAAGAGGTGGAGCGATGGATGTGGTGCTCAATAGCCGCTGGGTCGGGCATTTGGACCGAGCGACGGCATTCGCCGTTGTATATCAGCGGAAAAGTGCGAGAACACTTGTTGGTCATCCTAGAGGGGTTACTTTCAAAGAATGGGCCAGCCCAGGTTCAAGCACCAACCTCGAACAAACCCATTGGGGGTGGACTTGGGTTGGCAGTTGGTCTAAACTCTATGAGACCAGAAGCCGGTCTATCCACGCCACAGAGATCTCAGACGGTGGACGTGGATTCGATTTCACCTTTATCCAACCCTCATATCCTGCGGTCGCTCCTTCAGTCCCTATATCGCATATATCCTCTCGCGAACAGCACTACCGCAGAATCGGAAGGGATAAGAGTCGTTCTTACTCGAATAGTTGATGCTTTGGAGAAGGGACCCAGATCTGAAGTATCCAGTCAAGCCCTTCGTGTACCACTCGCCTTGGAACAAATCGGCATTGATATGGGCATACGCCCATCACCGTCTGATGAGCCACAGGAATTCCGTGATATTGTGCGTTTCAGTGCCCTAATGAAGTTGTTGGAGGTGGGAGCAGACAGTCATAAGCGATGGTTCTTCCTGAATGTCGTGGAAGTAAGTGCACTATCTGCGAGTTTTCATTGCATTAGATGACGTTTTCTGCAGACGAAATGGCCAACGTCACGACCGACTCGTCAGCTGAGCCCCTTGTGGATATATGCGTCAACTCGCAATCTGGAATCCTTCCTCAAGATGGGTTTATCGTTCACCCAAGCCTCATTCGCGTCCATGAAAGAAGACTCGGAGGCGAACCACCTTGCGTTTCATAACGCCTGCTCGACGATCTTTTCTCTAGTGAGAGATCGTGTTCTTGATCAGATCGTGATACTACGAGGTGACATCGAGGACATAGGCGACCCAAACTCTGCGAGCCAAGAAAGTGTGGAGCAACTTCAGAAATACGTCGTAGAGATTGCCATAGAGATGCTAGGAATCTCAAACGAAGCATACCGCGCTCAGCTGCTCATTGAGGAATGGTGTTTTGATGCCATTTGGAAAGAATGCTTTCAAGGAGCTGTGAGGGATATGGTATGTGTGCCCTTAAGTCGTTATGTTTCTCATTCCTCGCGCTAGATCCTCAATGGCTCGTGGCAAGTGACCCTCCGCGTCATCGACAACCTGATTAAGACATGGTCAACCGAGAAACCTATAATCTCACCGAACGTGCTGATCTCGTATTTATTTGAAGTATGTTTTTCTTCTCAATTGTATGCGCTAGAGCTATAACAATTATTCCAGCATTTGACGAAGTCGCCACCTCCTTCGTCTCTGTCGGAGGTGACTGAGTTACTCAATACCATCTCCCAGTCCCATCCGCGGTACTTCTTTGGGCCCTTGTTTGCGTGTGCTCGTTCAAATACCCCCTCTACGATTACCACGCACCTCCGAACTCTTACGGCCATCGCTCGCCATATGCCTTCCTTTTGGATCGCGGACTCCGAGATGATGTGTATTGCCCTGATGAGCGAGCCTGGGGTCGTTGGGATAGGTGGAGGGATAGCAAATACCGGGGCCAAGGGGAAGGGTAAGGCTGGTGAACCTCCAAAGTGGGGTGCGGCCCGCCTAGGTCAATGCATGCTCTTCCTGGAGATGATTGGGATGATTCGTGACCTCGGAGGGACCAAAAAAGATGCAGTGAGTATACCACTTCTCTCCACGTTCTTATGATAACTGTCCTTTATCAGCCTCAGGCAACACCAGCATTTCTCTCTCAAGCGGCTTCGTTTTTCACTGCGCTGGAAGCTCGGATTTCTGTTGTCCTCCAGGTCAAGGTTCGTAAAGCTTTAGATATAGAGATCTTCTCAAGGCTTATAGTGCTAAGGAATCGGTCACTCTCTCACCATTTTCCATGAGGCTTTTAGTCTCCACCTTACTTCTTGAGATCAGATTATTTACCCGGTCGCTAAAGCCGTAAGTTTTTTGTAATATCAGTATATACTGTTGCTAATCATCGTTACAGTGCACCATGGCTTAATAAGGTCGTTGAATGGGGTTGTACGTTTCATCCTGGAGCGAAGATACCTGCTCCTGAGGGTGCATCTACTGAGTGAGTTGTCTCTTGAGACGGAAGCACAATATCCTAAATATCTATACCAGTTTAATGGCATTATCGTGGACACCGGTTACAGAAGATATCACCTCGGAGGCAGAAGTCACCCTAGACTCAATCCGTGCTCTTTATACGAGCTCATGGCTCGAGCTTCCAGCAACGCCAAAAGGAGTGAGTATTAATCACCCCTTTACGTAAGTTTGCTCACATATCTATAGGATCCTCGGTCGCCACCTGCGACGGGATCAGAAGCGTGGGGGCACATTGTTAAATCACCAGAGCTAGAAAGGTCCCTCGCCATCTTAGCTTCCCTACAATCGCCCCCTTTGGCTGTTTTTCAGCTCCTCGTATCAGTTTCTGCCATACTCCGCCCCGAAGACATTTCTAGACTCGGGCCGATACTATGGCACCACCACCTTGATGGTGCAGATGCCAGCGCCTTAGGACCCGTATGTTCACTCCACAGCGTTGTGATAGGTTTTTCCTGACATCTTTAGGTCGCATATGTAATCATGCAAAGCGCTGAAAAGGGCTACTCGTCGGCTGTAGTTTCGGCAGTTCGATCTGATCTTTCAGGGTAAGCGTCCCCATCCATTGAACCGCTGGTGTTCACTGCTAACTCGTTGTCAGGGATTCTGACTTCCTCAAGCGGCGCGCAATCGCCCGTTTGACAAAGTTATTCAGCTGGCGCTACCAGATTTTGACCCAGACAATAATTACGGACAGGGCTCATCGACGTCCTTTCCGGTCAGGAAGGCCTCCCCTTGCCTTCGTTCCTACCGACATCGGTTCCATCAACTTCGTCCCTGGACGGGTTCAAGAAAGGGAACACATAAACTTTGCATCCAGCCTGCCTCCGGAGATACGCAGGCGGCTCATCCAGCTAGGCTGGGATAGAGACGCGTCATCTGCCTCTGAAATTGAAGTCAAAGAAATTCCTCCATTCTCAGTTGCTCCCTCAGACCGCTTAACGATCCAGGATCGATCGACCTCCTCACCTTTCATCGCCGACAATTCGACAAGAGGGCTTCTTACGCGAAAGTCGAGTGCAGGCGGGCAGGGGGGCAAAAAAAAGCCAATATTCGTCTCACCTCTTGCTACCGAACTCCTCTCGGTTCTCGACCTCGCCTTTTTTGAGGACATAGAGGTGGCAAGTGCGGCGCGATGCTTGATACTGGATATCCTTCGTGATGACCCTGTGCTATTTTTACGAACACTTTTGGAGCGCCTTTCCGATTTGGAAGACGTTTCCGGTTCAATCTTAAAGCTTGAGAAGATGTTGCAGCTTCAAGCACGTCTTCCTTTCGCGCTCACACATCTCGTCTTTAACCACCTTGCCGGACTACTCAAGACCTTATCTCGTGATCCTACGGTGGCCACCTCACCAGTTGTCTACGCGTATAGCCTCTCTCCAATCGCGACAGCCGCTCTACAAGTAAGTGGCATCGCGATCCGTGAGCTCAGAAAAGCGAAGCTCGACACTATGCTCCTTCCAACAGGATCTCTTTGGTTTCCCGAGTCCATGTACCCTGGACCCATGTTCCCTAGAGGCTTGCCGTTGGACTTCGATCTATCGCAACCGCTCCCTCCTTCCCTTGTCATGATCACAATGGTCAGGACAGCGCAGAATATGCTACTCAACAACCTCCTCAAGCGTGATCATAGGGAAGTTCACTCAGTCAGGCGAGCGTTCACCAACTTCACACTTCCAACACTGGACGTCTCGAACGAAGAAGACAAGAAGATGCTCGTAATTTTCGACACTCCCTCCTCTGTCAGTAATACACATGTACAGACAGTGGAGAAAAGGAATCTACGGCTCATCTCGCTTGCATTGGCACGGTCATATCTCCTCCTAGTTGCCCAATTCTTCCGATGCTTGAGCCGACAGACGAATGATTATCAAGAAATCTCTCAGCTATTGGACGGCGTGAATCAAATTCTCATCCATCATGGAGGTGATGTCGGCATCGTGTCTCATGCTATGATAAGTGAGCTGAACACCTACGGCGCTTACTGCGAACTAACCTTGGTGTAGATTATATGATCGCAATTACGCGTTTTAGACGATTATTTTCCTCCAATGGCGGCTTCATTTTGATCATGCCTGCGATTTGGAAAACGTACTGCGCGGCCGAAAAGGGCAGCAAAGCCATTCGCGGGGCCATCGAATATGCTGTGAATCGGTTCCATGCAATCCATACCGATGCCTTTATTTTTCAGACCGTCGATGTCGCCGCTGGTATGCTCGCACATCCTCTGGCACGAGGGCAAGAGCTATTTGCCTCCAACTTTACCGCCCTCTTCCTTTCCCTCAGCGTACCAATCAGGGGCGATATAAACGCGGCTGGCATACAGAATATGACTCGATCATACGAAGAGGAGGCCATTGTTTCAAACCTCAACGATGATCCTAATATTCTCATTAACTCGGTGCAGACCGGCGGCTCAATTTCAGCTGTAGTTGACCAATACGATGGAAAGATCTTCCCGCTGGAGAATCTCGCCCGGCTGTTTTTAACGGTCATTGCGGATGATCCCACGATCTTACGTGCCGAACAATTTCTGAAGCTCTTCCGCTTTGTCACTCCGACGCTCTACGAGCACTCCATGCAAGCGAGGACCTTCATCCGAGACGGTGTCGATGCTCTAGGAAAGAGTGTATTCTCAAAAAATGCCGCATCGAGAGTGGATGGGAGAACGAGGGGTGACCCACAGGTACCCCCGAGTCGATCTCTCGGTCCTGAAGCTCGCCCCAGCGTTGAGGAAGGCAACTTCGGAAAGGCCGACTCTTTGAGTAGCCTTACTACCATGCGAAAAGATTACTTGTATCTCATGGTAGCTTACATCAAAGCAGGAGGCGAGTTGTCGCCGGAGGTGACGGGACGGGGCTTGGAAATCCTGAAGACTGTACTTCGGGAGAGCCCTGGGCTGGACACAAAGGGAGTCTCGATTTTCCTCCGCGAGTTGACATTCTCCTCTCTTCTGCGTGAGGGGCGTATGACAGCACCAAGGCAAGCCGTCAACCTTCTGAACGATATATCCCCCCTTGTTCATTTGTATGGCCTTGCCGTCGACTTTACTGGGGTGTATGAAGCTTTGACCAAGCTGTGCAAGGACGAGCAATTTGCAACCGATCCCAGCTTCCTTCAGATGGCAGGAGGGTCCTATATTAGAGCAGGACTTGACTGCTTCGAAACCGCCGCTGATGTCAATGATCTGCAAAGGATCCAGTTCCAGCAGGCATTCATCTCGTTTTTAATCCAACTCGCACAGTTGCATCAGGTGGACGCTTTAGGGCATCTGACCTCACGATCCCCCAGCAGCGGATTGCTCGTGTCCTTGGTGCTTCCCCTCTGTCTTCAGCTCCCGACTACAGCCTCTTCACAACGAAGACTCGTGTCCCTGAGACGAGCATGGGTTCTTCTGCTCGGATTCGGTATTCGAAGTTGCTCATATCGCGCTCAGGTGATCTCAAAAAGGACGGGAGAGTCGGAGAAAAAGTCCCAAGAACGGGATCAGACGTCAAGGGAGATGGTGTCTACCCAACTCTTGGGAATTCAAGCGCTCAAAATCATTATGATTCGAGCCGGGGACGAGTTGTCGAAGGTGATGCCGGAAATGTGGCTCCGGATATCCACCATGGTAAAGGAGGAATTGGTCGATGGTGATAGAGCATTTGTGTTGAAAAATTTCATGGAGAAAGAGGCCGCAACGACTCAGTCACCTACCACGTCTCGTCCCACGACACCCAATCAGACTCCAGAATACGTTAAAGGACTAATCCAAGAACGGGCACCTCGAGCTGTAGACTATGCAACGTGGTCGTTGATGGAGTTTATTTGTTTCTACCGTACACCACTGAGCATACAACTTCGTCTCTGGCTTCAAGAAAAGCTCACAGCGCTGGAGGCGCGCCTCAACGCGAGTGGACAAACGGCGGCACAGCGGGGTTCGCTCGTGCGGGATCCACGAAGACATTCGTTCTCGCCATTTACAAAAGCCCGCGGCCGATCAGGCCCTCCATCCGCTCCTCCTTCCCCAGAAATCTCGCCTTCACGTCGCCCTTCGGGTCTGATGGGCGCCCCACCCAATCTTCTCCTCGGATCAGCCAGCTCCATCTCGACATTTGATCGGTTCCCTCAGGCCTCTCCTCCAGCAGACAGTCGAATAGCAAAGATTCGCCATCTTGGCCCCGAGTTTCCACTTCGTGAGGCTAAACAAGCAATTGGTCCGGCCGACCCGCTACGAGTAGCGACAAAGTCGACTATGATCGAGCGTGTGAGACTCGTTCAAGAATCTCACCGTAGGGTGCACGCCGTGAGGATATTTTGGGGGTACGAAACATTTACGGGGGACGATATGAGCTCGTTCGAGGCGTGGAGTATGTCGATGGCGCTGAGAAGAATTGTGGAGGAATCAAAAGAGTTGATTGGAGAGTTCCAAGATGTCACAAGGCTCGATTCGGATCGATAGGGCTGTTGACATCTTTGAGATTTTTCGTCGCTCGCTTCTTGTGCTCGTATCACTTATTGCGCAGAGTCCTAAGGCTATATGTGTGTATCACATTATTTTCTGGAGATGCTAGTAGATGCCAATCATAGGATAGTGAACCGATAGAATGCCTATCGAAGAAAGGGCGTACAGTCATGCTCAAATCTAAATGGGAATTACTATTTATTTTCTTTTTTTTCCTCCTTTCTTCCATTGTAAAATGGAAACAAGATAAACATATAACTGTATCGGAACTTGTCAGACGGCGCACAGGAAGAGGAAAGTGGTGCCCGCGCGCTTGGTCTCGTTCCCTTCCTCTCTCCGATGAAACAACGCGAAAGTTTGGTTTCCAAAATCCCACCTGAAATCTGGTGGGCCATCTTATATGATGTCCTCGTCCCAAAGTATCTTCTAGATCAGGTCTACGATGGCAACAATTGGATCGATGATTCGGTTGAAATCCAGAGATTACCGACTCTCACCATCCTTAGAGGGCTGCGGAAACAGAGTCAAGATCTCGCTCTTGTGTGCAAGCTGTGGAAGGAAATAGCATATCACATCAAGGATCGCTTCATCAGGCTCGATCCCAACAACCCAGCGCTAGCAGTTGATGCCGTCCAAAGCGCTTGGAGGATGGATATCCGAACTATCGGTGAAATCCCCCTCAGTCCCACGGATGTTGCCGTTAAGTGGCAAGTCCTCCTTATGGGACAAGGAGTAGCGCATCAAATGCCAAATCTACGATATCCTCATGTTCGTCGGCTGGAGCTCGACCATGGGGCTTTTTATTCTTTTCAGGCAAACGATCTCATCCAATTACTTGGAGAATTCAAGAGTATCACCTGGTTTAATTATAGAGCAGGCGCTTTATCGTCTGATGCAGAGCACGAGGGTGAATCCATCACACTTCCTAATCTCCAAGTTCTCTTCTACACGGGTTATTTTAACCTCTGTCTACCATTCTCTCGCCTCCGCCTTCCATCTCTCCGCCATCTCTACGTGGCTACTAGGGAGATGGGTCTCAGTGAGTTGAACCTCCCCAGACTTATTGATTCCTACGGCAAAACTCTTCAGTCTTTATATCTCGACGTTTCATTCAGCCAAGAACTCCAAGTCCAAACCGATGTCTGGTTCCCGGCGTGGGACAAGGTTCCTTGCCTACAAGAACTAGCCATTGTGGCTCCGACGCTCCTCCAGTTCCACCCTCTTCTGACCACACACCCATTAAGACGATTCGCGGCCCAAGTTGGGCGCATAGAGGACCTTCTCTCTTGGCTGGACTCTGAGAACCTCAAGGTGATACGAATGCTTCTCTCAGAGGAATTGGAGGATGTAATGCCAGTGCGCAGTGACCATCTAGCCGCTTATTATGGCATTGGTGCTCACAAGATGGAAATGCTGGAAGCAAAGGCGGAGCAGAGGGGGATTGCACTTGAATTATGCCGAATCCAGATGGTCAACAAGAGTTCTTTTTAATTTTCTTTTTTCCTTGTAGAATAGAGCCTCATCAAGCTATTCCCGATCAGAAGGGAGGGTCTTGTGCGGCCAAATTTCCAGAGGTTGACATTATTTATTTATTTTTCCGAGTTTTTCTACTCCAGTCATGTATTGCTTTCAGCTATTTCCCCATAATTATTTGTGTCTCTCTCGCGCAGAACTTTGACCAATGTACACTTCAGATGTGCAACGGACGTACAAATGTAGTTCTTATGTCTGAATATGCCATTCGGGGCTCCTAGAGGGTCTTAATACTCAATAAAGTGCGCGGCTATGCGTGTGAGGCGTGGCCCAAGAATGGAGGCGGTCGCGAGTGCTCGAAAGCTACCGGATCGCATTCTCTTGTCGACTTTACGGGCGCGAAAACCAATCAACAAGCTCATCAATCACGTTAACCAAGGCTGATGGTACCCTGAATGCAGACGGTAGTCGACCGCATCCCGTACGAGAGTAAACAACATCTCTCCCTTTCTATACGTACCTTTGTGAGGGTTCAGTTGCTTGATTCCTCTGTTACTTGTTCCCACTTCAGGTCAACAGATTTGAAAGGAGAGGGAGGAGCGGGAGGAGAGGAAAGGGAGTGAAAGACGGAAACGAGCAACTTCACAAGGAATTGGAAAACTCCACCGACCATTTGTCACTGTGAGGTGAGAGTGTTACTTCATCTCACGCTCATCGATGGCATCCGAACAATCACATGGGGCCGCGGCCTATATACGGTTAGGCGCCTAGCGCGACAGCGACAGCCCAGCCACTTCGGCGCGTCCTTCTTCGTCGCGACAGAAACCAAGGAACGAACGCCGTCCATCGGGATTCTTCATACCATTCTCTCATTTTCATTTCTACTTTACCGCCGCGATTGACCGACGGCGCTCTCCCCCCTCTCCCCGCCCGTCCTTCGGAACTCATATATTGGGTTACTTACTCACCTCGGCTGAAGTGATTTTCTGCAGTGTCAAAGCTATGTTCATCGATCAACTTTGACGCACCAGGTCAACAAAATTGACGCCCTCTGATGGCGTTTCACGTCAAACGCGTCTAACCTCGAGCTCAACCCTAGTAACTCGTGACAATCTGGAGCGCATCGCAATAAAGACAATGAGGACGCAAGCTCCGCGATCGCGTGAACATCAAACACAGCAGGACAACAACCTCGTTGTCCTCACCTTCCAACGAGCACTGGGGCGTCAAAAAGTATTTTTAGAGCAGGAGGAAGAATGGTATAAAGTCGCCTCGAGATTGCCTAGCAGGAATCTTCGTCGACTTTCTCGCACCCATTTCGTTTCCTTTGAAGCTGAGCTTCCCCTTGTTTATTTTAACTCTTCTCCTCCTTTCTCTTTATATCTATCATTTCCTTCCTTTCAGCCTCTACTTCTTTTATCTTTGAAGCAGCATGAAACTCTACTCCCTCGCTTGCTTATTGGCAACGTCCTTCTCTGTCGTCCAAGCCCTTCCAACGGGCAAGGTGAGAGGAGTACAGATTCGATAGGAGATACTCCACTGACAAACCAATCATTTAGATGGACTTGGTGAAGCGCGTTCATCAAACGCAAGCAGCACAAAGCAATTGCTGCCCGAGCGGCACGACGGCAAAGACACCTTGTCCTCATCCAAAGAAGCTTGCAAAGCGAGGTAAGCACACACTCACTTTCTTCACTCATCAGATAACCCTTGGCTTACCTTGTGGGGGGGGGCGGGGGGCGCCCCCCCACGCGGCCCGGCGGGGGCCCGCGGCGACGCGGGGGGGGGGAG